>JAQFXY010000333.1:0-34496 GCA_034693865.1 Ceratophysella sigillata
CGTTTTAGCTTCGGACAGATAGAGAGAGAGAGAGAGAGATACACCAGGAAATCATTAACGTCGTTATACTAGGTGATTAACCCAAATTTTTTAGGTTAAGTTCAGCTACGTCCAGCCAATTCAATAAAACTCTGTCGCCGGGATCTTGTTTGCAGGAAACTTTTCCCGAAAGGGCACTTAGAACGTCGAAAGACATTGCGCATTGGCATTAGCTAGTACCTTGTTGATGCTGATTTTGATGCCGAAAAGGTGCATGTTGACTTTGACTAGTTTTCGGCTGTGAGTCGCCGCCGGCGGTACTTCCGGCAAAATTCGGAAACTCTCCACCCAATTGCTCTAGCGTTGGGAAGCCTTGGGGCGGCCCATGAACGAAGCCAACGTTCTCAGTGTCAGCGGAGGCCTGGTCACGGTTATCTGTAATGGAAGTGACGAAGTATAGACGTAATGTACCTTATCCTAGAGCAAGACTTAGTTCAACTGTTGCACATAATTACTCTGCTTGAAACAGATTAAGAAATGAATTGAAATGATGCAGTCTGACGGCGTGCTTCTCTTTAAAACCCATTAGTACTACTAGTAAATTATACTGTCAAACATTTTAAATGAAATATTTTCTTCCGTATTAAATGGATTATAACAAAACATTTAAAACACACGCACGTATTTGATTAATTACTGTCAAGTACTAATGTTCGTAATTATATTACAGGTACTCTCTGTTACAGTATGGACATGCATACGTGCGAACTCAGGACACGACTCAAAGCACGAGTGTGAATGTTGCGTAATGAATCTGGCATGTGTGCACAAAGGTGTAAAAATAATAGTTTGTAATGAGTATGTGTAATGACATGACAATTAACAATGAGTGACAAAGTTGTGACTTACTCGGGGCGTCCATTGACCCTGAGAAGTCAAAGTTGGGAAGCCCTTGAGTAAACCCGTTGGGAAATCCATTTGAGTAGTCCACACGCTCACTCGCTTCATCCGGCTGTCCCGCCTGCTGCGGTGGCGGTCTCCGGTGTCTGCGATTAGTCAAAGGTCAAAGTTACAAATGGAAATAGAAAATTGGTAGATTAGGTTAGCTTGTGAAAGGATCGTTTTCATTCATGCCTGAAGTTTTGGAATTTTCAAAATAAAATGAAATAAAACGAAAGATATCCTTCAAATATAGGCGCGTCCTGATTACTTTCTGTGACTCGGGTTTACAAAATTTTTCCACGAGATAATTCTCCAATATGGCCGAGCTCTACTTCGAATCGGGTAGAATATGTTATCGTGCAACGCATATTGAAAGATCGCATTACAATTTGGCATAATTGAGTAATCATTGGTCAAACACAGCTATTGACTTTAAATTGACGGGGAAAATCTAGGAAACCATTGTTATCTTAAGCATGGCAAGTGCGCGGACAAATATCCTTGGCAAACTTCCATTTAAAATTACGGCTTGGCTGGCCTACAGCCATTACCACACCAAAATCAATGATTCAACACTCAGCTTGCTTTAGTTTATCCTAAACCACAAACCCGGCATTACGAGGTTCAATGTTGTTAAAAATTTATTTTCGTACTTACGCATTAGATGAGAATTTAGATGAAAATTTTGGATGCTGAAGTTGAGCTTGAGATACTTGGTGAGGTTGAGATTGGTGTTTTTCTCCATCTGCATAAATGGCAAAATAAACATTGTCATTAATATAAAGTAATGTCCAAATTGAATGTCGAAATTGGGAGCCATAAGTTATACGATAGTAATAATAACGATGGCATTATATTATGAGAAAGAGAGAATTCGCAGTAACAAATAAGAGCTCGTCTATTATACTGCGGAAATGGAGGAAACGAGAATTTAGTTGATTTGTCAATCCAAAAAGGCAACAAATTCTGTATATGTATTAGAGAGTCAGAAACCCTTGCCAATTTTTTGTGCTGAGATTGCATATTAACTACAAACTACAAGACATACTAATTTGACTCTACCTCAAGTCAGTTCTGTACTTTGCAACTGACCAGGACCAGGGCAAGGGTCACATTTCACCTAGTCATTGAGTATTGGGTTTATGAGGAACAATTAAGGAGTGACAGTTACACAGTACAGTGCGTATATCCTTATGCATGCACTTCTGATCTCACTCGGTCAGTATCCCTTTCGTACGAGTGTCAAATGCCAAACTGCATCCAATTAATTCCATTTATGCATTTTTCCTGCTGTTTTATACTTTGGATTGAGGCCCGGCCTGTAATTTCGTATGACTAATTGATGTCATTCGTGCTTTATGACTCAATTCAACTTATCATAATTCAGATTTAGCAATGTGATATATGTACAGTTACTGCTTGTATTACAAACATCACGCAGTAGTTTTTTTTGAATTTACATTCTGTTAACTGATTAAAAGTCCCATAAGCGCGCACGCACCCAACTGGTAATTTGTGAATTTCAAAATATTCTGCAGAGAATTTTTGCATATTTTGAAGCATATTTGTAATTCTTGAATTCAAATAAGGTAGTATTTCAATTCTTACCGAAATATGATCATTGATCATACTATGTATATGTACACTATGCCAATAAGCCACATATGCCATAATTTATAGTTTTTACGGCTTGTGTTTGCTTTGCACACGTGCATAGTAAACAAGCAAGGTTTAGTTAAAGAAAGGTTTAACTACGCCGTAACTATTTCTGCAGTTTTAAACCCACATGATAATCATATAATCAATCATATTTGCCAAATATTAACCAAATTTTATTTGTGCTCGTTCGAACGGCGCATTCGATTTCTTAATTTTGTTTAATCTGCAGCACAGAAAATTCGATAAGATTATCGATTGTTTCGATGTCTGACCTAAACAAAATCAAATGCATATGCGAAACATGACTTGAAAGAGCGTAAGAATATGTGAGACATCATTGGAAAGAGCTTAGCAATACAGAAACGCACATGACCATTGTGCTTGATTACGGCCTCATTTGGGCATAAAACTGCAGAAATATTACAAATAGTATACGAATCCGTGAAACTTTACAAATTCACGTAAAATATTCTCATGACATTTATCAAGTTTTCACCATCGTTTACAAAATATGTACAGTGTTGTGTAGTCAAGCCGGCGTGAGGAATTTTGTAGTTGAGCTGTTTAGTGCTGCTGAGCTGACTAAAGATAAAGTTTCCTTTTTGGTCCTTGGCTTCAGTTTGAGAGAATGAAAAGGCACGGATGCGGATGAACGCATTGATGCTAGTAATGATGATGTTTAACAACTTTCTCTGACTCATAAAATAATATGTAAGGATATCATGTTCCTCAGTAGGTAATGAATTCAAACTTCAAAGTCCTAATTCGTACATTGTATTCCAAATTATAACCTTTCATGTTACTATTCAATCTGAAGAGTTCTGTTCAGGCTCACAGTCCATGTAGTACCATTGCATTGTTCCAATTTTCATAAAACTAATCACAATTAACAATCACAAGGGTGAGAAAATCCAAATCCAAGTTTCCAACTCAGTTGTTTGAGTTCTAACCGGATTTACATTTATGTAGACTTTTCTCAAATACATTTTTGAACTTTTCAAACTCAAAGGTACCTATATTAGTTACAATTAAAATTTTCAGCCTGAAACAAATTACAGTATTACAATGTGTAAGGAACTTCATGCAGGCACGTCTGAACAACATTCTGGGCACTTGCATCCTGTACAATAATAATCACACAGCGTCAGCTACCACCATACACCATACACCTGTCAACAGGTCATAATTCATAATTGCTTTCTTGGGTTAACGTGTCAGCATTGCACTGCCTAGTGCGAACCAAAACATATTCGTACAAGATAGAACAATGAAGTGAAGCAATCACAGTGGTACATGGCACATTGTGCTCATTATCCGTGTCTGCTCGACAGTGTCAGGAGGTTAATGTACAGAGCTGCTCACAGCGATTAGGCCAGGCCCTTGTTATACGAAATTAATTGTGCTTCGTATTATTTCTTGTTTTTTCCACGGCAAGTCCGGGTTGGAGCTTTTTACCATAAGCTTTATGTTTGACAAACTCGGTTCAGAAGTACCAAATAAGCAAGGGTTTCGGCAGATAGACTTTCGCTTCATGGCAATAGGTAAAATTCCATTGGTAATATACGAGTATAATATAAGATCAAGTTGTATAGCGACATTGTGTATGGCTCAAAATTCTAAATAGGCGTTTGGCTATTGTATAAAAGCAGTTCATTTTGAGTTAGAATTGAAGAAACTGCTATGATATTGCAATTTGTTTCATTTGCAAATCTCAATTGCAATAAATTATGTGAGCAAGGCGTCACTTTTGCCGTTGGGTTAACGTTGAGAGGGGTTTTGGATTTCAATTCAACGTTAACGTTATGGTATGGATGGAAATTGGAACTCGGGCTATGTTTCCGGTTCTTCTTACATTACTACTGCACGACGATCCACGATCCACAGCTACACTAGCACATCCATATTCATTCATTCCTTCGAATTTCGTATGTGGAAATGAACTGAGGTATTGTGTTGAGTTAGGGTTTTGGGCGTGGGTTAATTTTTGGGAAGACTGATGTTGTAAGTTTTGTAATCTGTAACGTCAACCTACAAATACTCTGATGCTATAACTTACGGATTGGTTGCAATAGAAATCCTTTGTTATCATAAATACGTAGGTGCTTTACATTCGGACTTTATCTGTCAACCTGATTTTGAACTGTTTTCCTCACAAATAATTCAATCCAATTATTTTGTTGAATATTTTGAAATCTTGAAGAATTAAAGAATCTTTTGTGTAGTCAATGAGAATAGTAAATTCCAAAGTCAGAATGAACCTTGTCCTTAATTTAGAGGGTGTGCGTCAAAGTGGATTGTGTATTTACAGAGCTCAATCTGCGTATGGGCAATAAAAGGATTGTATATCACCGTATCACTCAGGTGCTATTCCGTCAAGCACGGTGCATTGTGCTCTGCACTCTACGAGATATTATTATTACGCATTGACACAAATATTATGATGGGGACATCCGGGGAAAGAGAATGTCAATAATTCCACTCCTGTTGACCGCATTCTGGGCTTCTTCAGAAAAAGTAGAGACCAACTCAAGGGAATTCCCAATTTCGTAAAGAAGACAACGAACAGCAGAGATATTATTGAGAAGAGAACACAATGGGACATCCTTCCCAACCAATCATGCTGTGGATGTGCATAGTTAAGTAAGTACCTCAAAACTGTCAACCGTCAACCAATAAACCACTAAACGCTTATTAGTGTGAATCCCAAAGGAAACTGAAAGTGGTGTAGGAATATCAAATTATACGTGTATTATACCAACAAATGGTTTTGCTATTAGGTAAGGATGCCTCAGTTCAGGACCACGTACCAAGTTATCACTTATACCTTGAAAGTCGATACGCGTGTGAACAACCACCACCGCTTGCTTATGCTTCATTCACAATTATGTAATTGACTAATCCCCACACACCTTGCTCATATATTTTCTATTTTTAGGCTCGATATGACTCTTGTGATTCATAATATGTTTATATATAGGTATATTCTTTGCAAACGCATTTGCATAATTACCTCGATAGATGTGCAAGATAGATTTAGATTACGGAGGCCGCACTGAACTGGCCAATGCCTGACTTCAAACTCAATCATATAAACAAATTCTTGAATTGCAAAATGTGAAGCGGAAAAGGAAAGTGGAGTAAAATGCAATTTTCAATTTGAAAATTCAGTATCTCAATGTTCACATGTAGCATGTCCCAGCTCTGCTCGATTGAAACATTGAAAACAGTGGTTACATCAATTAGTAAAAGCCAGAAACATGAACGTGACACGACATGTAACAAATAATTCAGTGATGCATGTCCTTTTGAAAGAGGCAAAAAATACTTGTTGAGGCGATTTTAGTATTCAAAGAGAAAACCTGATTTTCCACAATTGGAAATTCAGCTGGGGGGAATATCGATGGATTTTGAGTAAAACAAATTTACAAATAAGTGCAGAATATATTGTAGAGCTTGAAAATATAGACAAAAATGCTGATTTCATTCAAGACTCGATCAAGCATTGAATCCGCATAGCGGAACTTAAACTTAAATTCACCCTCAAACAAATTGCTCTCCTGTAAAGGCCATTGTTATGTGAAAACTTTGAACTAAGGTGTGACTATCCCGAATATAAAAAGAACTAAAATTATCCTAAATCCAGTGGTTCAAGTTTCTACTCTTCAGTTTAGCTTTTAACCTACAGAGTGGCTCACAGCAAATTACATAATGCTTTAGGAAGTGGCTTAAGGTACGGCGAAAAAGTTCGATGCGAAAAGTTCCATACGTATCACACTTTGGCCTCAAACAGGAAATTCTGGTTAGTTTATTCTAAGCTGTATTGCTAGTAAAACATCGCCCCATTCGATTGACTTCCTAATGGTAAAGTTAGGTTAGGCCTGCCGGAAGTATTTTATCGGACAAACTCATTTGAATACAAAATTTTCCAGGAACAATATTTCGCGAGGAACTTTTTCAGAGAACCTACTAGGCAGAAAACGAACGAACCATATAAAATTAACATTTCCTTTAGACGCTGATGCTCATCAGGTTGCATAAATATAAATAGCAATACACCGTTAAATTTAATGAAATAAAACAAGCTACAGTGATATCCGAATGTCAATAATTAAAAATGCTTAATGGCAATATCAAATATATTCTAAAAGTGAACGTCCAACCTTCAAAGTACGCACTTACCTACTGCGTTATATTTACTTCTTCAAATGTCACATGCTACGCTGAATATGTGTCAAACTTTACGCAAACCGAGTTTTAGCGTACACGTTCTGCAACGTTAAGAAAGATGTCTTGAATTATGCCTTATGAATTATTTTCAAAATGAAATAAAGACTGCAATGCGTGCTTTACAATTTGCACGTCTGCCTATGGCTTTTGCGCCAGTTTGAAATGAATTGCACTATTTGTGTGAAACGATACAGACTTCTTTGGATTTTGTGTCAGGTTTATATGCATCAAGTCTCCTCGTGGTTGACTGCGTTTCAAGGTTATCACTACTGCAATGCCTGTAGCCTCTCATTGGGCTGATTTGTAGTCGATTGAATTAACTTCATTTTCAACTAAATAGTTTAAAAGAAATCACACTATTTCAGATTGAAATAGATTTGCGTGCGATTGAAAACAATATACAGATAAAGACATGTAAGTTGTAAGGTACGGTGTGAGAACTCGGTAATATTATGTCTTATCTTGTCTGCTTTCTGCTTTTATAGCACACTAACAACTAACAACACCTGAATTCAGAACGAAAACGAGCGTTTACTCTTCTCAGCTCGATAAAACTTCGAAAATGCTTCATTTTGTGACTTATGCACGAAGAGTTTATTCTTACCATGACTTTAAATGGTTACTATTCTAGTATTTGCGTGAGTGAAACGACGCATCCAACATCAATTCCCGATCCCGACAAAGTGACACGCATCTGTAGCTGAAATATGCAACTTTACTTTGGTTTTGGAAGTCGATTTCCAATTCACTTTGTTGAACTCTGTTGACTCCTACACTTTCATTCACTAAACCATAAATATTACTATTTTCGGTGCTCTAAATGCCTCTAATATGCACATTCTAATATCCCAGAAATAACCGCGAGCACATAATTTAAAAAAGATGGTCTCAAAAATTCAACATGAATTTCTCAACCACAAAAGATACTTGCTCGGAAAGTCGTAAAGTGAATTATTGTGATTTGTGATAGTTTTCCGTGCGTCTCTGCTCGTAAATGCAATGCAGTTGAGTCTTCAGGCCAACAGAATACAATATAGTTGCTTTAGTTTGGTTCAGTCAAAGGATCTTCCTTTCACAACTTCTTCTTTTTCCAAATGAGGAAGTAATTCCCGTTTAACTGTAATTAGGGATAGTTTGAGAGGTGCATTTGCATTAAAATAGGTGTTCGGCCTCTAGTGAATGCACGTACGTAGGTATTTTCAACTACAGAATTGTGAAATACAAACCTGACTGGCTCAGCTGAATATTTACATCAGCAGATATGCGGCGTTGCCTGCATTTTCAGTAAACAACTTTGCCGTATTTTTTGGCACTGTTGAATGTCAGCTGTCAAGTCGTTCATTTTTCTTGATTTTTTCTCGCCAGTTGAGGATGGCATCATTTAAACAGAACACTTTTTTGTCAAAATTTCATAAGTTCGAACGTAATCACGTAGATATTACCCGTTAATTGGGCACTTAGTGCATTATTTTTATTTTTCAAACCCGATAAACAAGCAGCATAGAAATCTAGTTTTACCATTATGGCATTCAATCGTAAATCCCAATTTAAACAGGTTTTCAAACTATCGCCAACATAAAAATATGTAACCCTGATTGAGTGACACAATTACAGGAAAGAGCATTATACTAAAAAGAGCTTAATAATGCAATACGGGTTTAGACAACGGGAATCAGAGTACAAAAACAACAAGCACAACTGTGCAGTGTAAAAATCCGTAGACAAGCCATCATCAATGGCTACCTAATTGCAAAAGAGAGACAGATTGACCTTGTCGTGGCCATTGAATTGTTCTACTCATTAGTCGTAATAACTAATCCTTAAAGGCATGTTTGTCAAATGTGTTTCAAGTTTTTAATTAACGTAAACTTCACAGGGATTCGCTATTTATTTACAATAAAACTCATGCTAGGATATTTAGTTACGGAGAAAAATGGTAATTCCGATTAATTAGCCACAAAGTTTAGTTCAAATCAAGGAAATCGTGCAGAATTTAACCTACTAGAGAGACTGAGTTGTTTGTAATCTCATTGTTCAGCCTTTGAATTCAATTGAAAAAACTTGTAATTACTCCCACTTTGCCCAGTGATTTGAACAGCATATGCAAGATTCGGTTTCTTCAAAATATTACGGGATGGATGGCTATTGATTATAACGAGTAAATCTTGATTTGAGCACAAATTCAAAGTTTCAAACGGAAGCTTGATTATTTTGCATTGACCATATTAGTAGGCATATCGAAAAGGAATAGTGCACAAGGTAAAGCTTTTGTTAGTAATTGACAGTCTGGTTGGGATTCTTGAAAGTACAGAAATTAGTGACAGTTCCATAGTGGCTGCAGTGGAAAGGAAGGAAGGGGAACAATTGACAGGCCTTTGCCATTATTCCCAATGCAATGCAGTAGACCTCAATAATTACTATTTACTCAAGTTCACGTTACTCACAGCACAGAGCACAGGATAAGACAGAAAAAGAATTGACAACTCAATTTCACACAGTTCCTTACACATCTCGCATAATGACAATGTAGTGACGAGAGCCGAAGGTCGTTCCAATGCTTAGTGTTTCCCAAATAATACCTCAATAATTTGTCAGAATCGACAATAAGCACTACCGCAAGAAGTTCCTTTCCGTTATACTTTTTACATCTTTTCTTACATTCAGAGATAACTCACAACAATGTAAATACATCTTGTCCGACAAGCCAACTGGCAAGACAATTCAGCAACATAAATCGACTCAATCTTGGCACCTCACTTACCCTAACCTAGCGAACATAATCTAACCCAACATAAACTAACATTATCTAACCTAGTCTAAGTTAACACATCATAATCCCATATAACATTGATATGATTTAACATGAAACACGGTGGCCAATTGAACGGTGGCCAATTGACGGTTTGCGAGTAAAATTGAACGGTGGCCAATTGACGGTTTGCGAGTAAAATTGAACGGTGGCCAATTGCCGGTTTGCGAGTAAAATTGAACGGTGGCCAATTGACGGTTTGCGAGTAAAATTGAACGGTGGCCAATTGACGGTTTGCGAGTAAAATTGAACGGTGGCCAATTGCCGGTTTGCGAGTACAATTGAACGGTGGCCAATTGACGTTGGACGAAGAACTTGGGTATATGCGTGTGTAGTGTACTGCGTACGTTACGTACATTACAATTAGCGAATATATTCTCACCATTCATTCATTCACAGATTCACAGATTGGAATCTCATGCAAAAGCGTTGCTCTCTCTGTTTTAAAGGAAGTGAAATATGTATGCGTAGTACTGTTTTGCAGAGCTCAAACCGCACCTGCTAATTAGCCGCGTGGTCATCCTCACCTTCGATTTCTATTCTGCATTATCATTTAGAACTCTTTGCAGTTTTACCGCTAGTTCCCATGTAAACATGATATCAAATAAGTAAGTTCAAAATTGTGTCAAATCCGTTTCCGGAATTATGATTTAATTATAAAACCATTGCATTGTAAACTACTTTAAATGAGCCTTTACAGCGAGCGTATTGTTTTCCTTCTGTCTAGAACTTATATGTCTGAATCTCTGAGTATGAATGCTAGGTGTTGACCTTTTGGTTAAGAAGTTTTGTTTAAAGTTAAAGCATAGCCACGCAGAAGCAGGAAGGAATTTAATGAATAAAAATATATGGTCCAAACAAGTAAATTAGCAACGCTTGATAATTCTGCAGGGTAAGCATGTATGAAATTCGTTCAATGAATCCAGAATACTATCCTACAGTAGCCTGGGTAGTCTATTCATAGTTCAGAAATACAGTAATAAAATACGTCTCCAATTCAATTGAATTTTCGATAAGTTCAAAAAATATTTATGGCGGAGTTGCATTGCACGTTCAATTAATTAAATCTATAAATTGAGGGAAGAATTTTTGGACTTACTGGTGAGTTGAAGAAGAGGAACAAGTAGTGCAAGGACGCATATCCGGAAAACTAATTCTGTCGTCCGACGCTTCATCTTACTGATTGCTTAATAATGTTTGTTATGATTTAAAAAATGAAATGTGGATCGTGACAAGTGGCAAAAACTAGAAACTCATTTTGGTGTCAGTTAATTGAGGCGGTTGTAGAGTGAGAGAAATTAGAGGACTCGGCTATTTATTTAATTGAAATTGTTGGTGACAATTTGAAGTGCACCACTACTGTTCACACGCACCCAGACGACTTGATTCGAGAAAGCGTCCAACGCTGGGAACGATTGAGATCCAACTGAAGAGCGTGGATCCTGACAGAGTGGAATAAGGCTCTCTCGAGTTAAAAGTTAAAGTTAATAATGTTAAGAAAAAGAGAGAAGAAAAGTAGGATCGATTAACACGGGAGGTGCATTATAGGAACCAGTGTGTTGCAGAGTCTATCTATCGAGTAGGTATCTCCCTTCCATTGCATTTATCCTAGACAGACCAATTTTGACAAATAAAATAAATCCTTTGGAAGTTCTTGATGCAAAAGGGGGACTTTCTCAAAAATTACTCTTTGGTGCAACATTCAATTCCGTGTGTCTCTCTTGTTCGTGGAGGAGGTAAATGGTTTCAGCTCAACATCAACTCAGCGTGCCACTCACAGGAGTAGGTTGATGTTGATGGATTGGGCACTATTGTATTCAGTGTATTGGGCATGGTATGGTATACGCACTGGTACGCCAGCTAATGCCTCCAATCTTTGTACCTTTCTGCCTCTCTGACCTGATCTCAACTCATCATAATTCAAGTTTATTTAGAGGAAAATTAGCAATTTTTAGAGAGTAAAAAGTTTGTTCATTCAAATCAATCCCTCAGCTTAATGTAATTTTCAAATTATGTATTACAAGCAGGGCTGATTTAAATCAGTACCAAACCAACTAGGAGTGCCTTCAATTTAATTGATTATTCTAGTTTACAAGTTTTAGTTGAAATGGAAAAGTGCAGAGCTAGTTGCTCATTTATTCATTACTTTACTGACTGTATTTTTAACTTTAAACTTTAAAATTTTAACTACTTTAAAACCGTAATGTATATACGTTGATAGGCGTCAATGCAAATACGAAATACGACCAGTGCAGATCAGCTTAGTCCTAGGATAGATTGGCAATAGTGCCTTTGACAAAAATCTGGGGTACCGGAATGGCGCAAATTAACAGGTTTTTTGGAAGCTTTAGGAAACTGTTATGCCATACCTTTGGCGTTCCAGAGAACTTTTCATCACATCGCAAAAGGATGATGGAAAGAAACAAGAAACGTTTATTATTGAGAAAAGGCGTAACCTTTCCTGGCGGAAACTGTAACTGTAATGGCTGACCAATCCGCACTAATTGCTCATTAATAACAAATGGCGACCACGGGAGTCGGTTAAATCCATATTTTCCAAAAATTCTGTATTCTTTAGTATTCTGAATGCTACAATATTTACTTTAGTAATTCTTGAAAACGGGGAAAAGCTTCAACTGGAACATGAATTATGTAATATGAATAAATCAAGCTCAATCGAGCATACGGCGGTTGAGCCGCGGTTTCGGTTTACATTGCGCTCTTCGCTGTCTTCAATCTCAATCTTTTAGCGTCGTTAGCAGAGTCATTAACCCAGCGCCAATGCGTCAAACCGCCGCCAGAACCGCTTGTCGTTAATGTTTTAATCACTTCCTTCTCAGTAACCCAGTACGTTATCGTAAATCGAAGCTCATAAAAATTCGATACACGCTGCACAATGCACGCGTACACGGTGCCTTGCTTGTTGCTGATATGCATGCACCACTCACGTAAACCTGATGCATTATTTTTTTCTTTTGCATTTTCACACTATTACAGAACAGGCTTCATTTCAGTTTGTCTGAAGATAAGAAGTTTGGCACAAGATAGAACAATGTGATGTAGGATACGTAATACACGTTTCCTTTTAGATTCGGCGTAGTAAATACGTTCTAACGTAAAGCTGCTGCGATGCGTACGGTAGATTTATCTCGGCTTGTTCCGTTAATTTCTGGTCCCTGACCCATTTCTCATGGTTTACTCGCTCTCAGACTAGACAAATAATTTAAAAGGAGAAAAAATGTAATTGAAATTAATCCTGTCCTTTTCTTTGGACCTAAATTGTGTTTGGTGCAAATAAATGCGTCATTTTTTGACAGGTCGACAAATAGCGTCTATGTGTTCAATGTGTCAACTTCTCTTAAAGCTCACCGTGCAAAATTCCAAGGCACTACTGCTTAATCGAAATTCTGAGAATCCGCTCGGATTCTAGGTTTAATTACTCCTCAGAATAGAAAATTGTATTTTCCACCCAATATGTGAATTAAGCATAGTTTGCTGTAAACCTTGATCAACACTTTTTTTATTTCAGGGCTGCGACTTATTAAAAAAAAATTATTAAAAGTTACGTTGTAGTTACAAAACGAAGCTGGTAACAAATCACAGCGAGTTGGACGGTGGCTAATATAGAAAATAATTCAGTAATCACAGATTTACATTCATGAGTCTTCGTGAGAATTTTTTTAAATAAACGCAACGAGGACCATTCGAAGTAATTTAGCCATTAAAAATGAATGGCAAACTCGCTTATGCTGCTATATGCTACGGACAACTCAATCGATCAAGCATTTGCATTGCATTGCATTGCATTTCTAATCTCAGTTGTTTGCTGAGTTATTACTATTTTGTTTTTTGTTTATTTGCAATTCACAATTGGCATATGTTTTGCAGTGCCCAGGTTTCTTAAACTAGTAACGTTAAGTACCTACTTGATCCATTTCCATTTTATGTATGCCAGCATCTTCAAATTCTTCAATGAAAACTGAAAACCGATACCTACATTTGAGGATGCGAGAAATGGATAACTATGTCGCATAATGTGTGTATCGTTGAACTCAGGACACAACTATTCTTGATTCTTCCAAATCATAATTACTTTGGGAGGCAGATGACAGACAACGCAGAGGATAGTACGACGTATGCCGAACACGAAAATCTCATTGAGAGCGTGACGAGAGGAGAATAATTGTATTTTGACAAGAGGCAATGTTTCGCTAAGATGAAAGGAAAACTAATGGTAATGACCGAGTGTATTTTTGAACTACTTAAGTTAGAAACTTTGAGCACGGTCCTGATCCTGAGAATCGAATCAGGTAAAGTAAGCTTCCATTTAAAATCAATCAATATGAGATTGGAGAAAGACAATGGAAAGGAGATCAGGCCGACTAATTCCATTAGACAGAGAACATCTGAAACATGAAGAATTCCCACAGCGTGGGATTAACAACATACAAGACCATCCTTCATCATCCGTAGAAGAGTTGAACAATGTTTTAACAAGATTAGAGAGACAAAGAGTGAAGTGCAACCGAGTGGAGAACGTGAATTACTATATTTTTAAAACTTAAATTAAAATCAGGCATCAAGCCTTGCAGTTATTTAGGTTTTAAACTTGAAAGTGTAGTACGGACTGACACGCCAAACAAAAAATAAATGCTTCGGTAGGCATATAAATTACTAATGGATGATTCTTTTTTTTTTGTGTATTTTGAGTCAGTGCCTTTTACAGCCTATGGCCTGTACCTTCCTAAGTAGTACATAATGTAGTACGGAGACCTAACATAGTTTTTTGAGTGCACTTGGCGTTTCTGAGCACGAGTGCGAAACGAACGATGTAAAATCTTAAACTGCAATTAACTTTATCATGCACTTTTTTGGCTTAAGACGGACAACACGCTTGAGAGTTGCCTCTTTTCGAGGTACATACCCATTTCACTCGGTTCCAGCTCATTGAACACTCATGCTTGGCAGTTGGTATGCATATTGGCTGAGTTAATGGTAAGGTAAACTTATTCCGAAATATGGACGCCTGTTCGCAAACATGTAGCCGACCCTTACGAAGCTGACATGCTGATCCCAATTAACCTATTCAGGGAAGTCTTCTGCTTTCTCATGTCCTGAATCGCACTTGAACAATGATTTGGAAATTGAGGAATGAGACAAAAAGTCAAGAGGGCAAATCCACAAAGTGGGCTGATTCCTTTCTACTAATTGTTGACAACCTGAGCATGTCAGTGGAGCAGTGGAGTGAAGTGATTGACAAAGGAGATGAGAACAAAAACTGCAATAATCCTATTATTCACTGACCTAGACAGAAAATCTGATAGTCTAGCTACGCCTTGGACTCAATTGACTCTGCAGGCACAGCAAATTGTTTATTTCTGACCGAGATTTGTGTTTTTATTGGTAGCAATATCGGATGGGTTCAGGGAAAACAATTTGGAAGTAAAAAAGTAGAAAACATTATCTAGGCTACTAGTCACCCAATAATTAAAGTATGATTTTGATACAATTTTGATATAATTAGGATATAATTAGGATAAGTTCAGAGATATACTTAAGATCCCCGAATGATTAATATCCAAGTGAGAATTTGGAATGGAATTTCCGATTTGCTTTCACGTACTGTCGTAGAGGCTTGTTCAGAATTCAATTGAATGTCTTGTGGAGCAATGGATTCTTTTCCTTGCTCAGAGCCGTAGCCTGAGTAAAGATGTCATGAACGAAGCAGGTTGCAATCACAGATTGAATCGTAACAATCTTCCCATCCGAAATGCACACTTCAGAACCGCTTAAATCAGAATTAGACGCTTTAGGAGTCCCAGCCTCAGGAGAAGGTAATTCCGAACTGGTGACCTGAGTGGCGGCGTCTGCTTGCAGTACAAACTTCACAGTACGATCCAAAATGGCTACTTCAGGAGCGGGTAAATTAGAATAAGAAGCTTCAGGAGTTCCGATCTCAGGAGAAGATGGTTCCGAATTGATGACCTGAGTGGCGGCGTCCGGTTCCAGTGTACACTTAACACTAAGACCCGAAGTGCCCACTTCAGGAACACATAAATTAGAATTAGAAGCCTCAGGTGTCCCAGCCTCAGGAGAAGATGGTTCCGAATTGGTGACCTGAGTGGCCGCGTCTGCTTGCAGTCTAAACTTAACACTACGGCTAATCTGAGCCGGCAGTACAATTTCTTGTCGAACACGGATGGTAGGCTCAACTAAGTCCAAACCAGCTTGTACGATTTCTTCACAAAGGTCGAACATTTCTTCTGAAGCTCGTCTTCGCAACACACGGTTTTCATGGAAATCCAAGAAGTCTACGGATTGAAAGATACTAATTAACTTCACATTCGAACCCAAGTATTCTACTGTAATTTGAATCCGTTTAGTTCAACATACTTCGGAACTCTTGCTTGTGCTCAATGATCTTGGGAAGAACAAATGTAGGGTCAAAGGTAACCCCGTGGTCACCACATACGTATCTGAGAACTGCCCGTTCATCCTCTGGGTCATAAATGTAGAGATTGTTCTCGTCCCAGCCCAGGTCACAGAACTCGTTGCCCATTCGAACCTTGCCCAACTGACGCACATAATATTCATCAATCGCGACTGATTTTGAAAGCTCAAAAATAGGAAGCATCTTGAGTCTACATAGAGAAAAAAATTGCGCATTACAGCATTCGTACTCAAAATCTCCAAAAATCATGGCATTACTCCTGCGGAACATGAGTTGAGCCGTTTGACTTAGATTGAACACCGTTGGTACTTTAAGTTTTATTAAGGTTATTTGGAATTTTAAAATATAAAATGTTGATCTTAAGCTGCCAAAAACTTAGTAAATGGAGCTCAATTGGCGCAGAAAGGTTTGGGTTACGTACACTCCGTCGAACATAACAGTGAAGTAAATGAATCCATTGTCATTCTCATTGGCTCGGAGACATCTCACAGGATAGTAAGTGGATGGTCTCTTAGAAGTATTGGGCCCAAAAAAGAGTACGTAAATGTTCCATTGCTTCAGAGACCGGAGAGACTTGGTAGACCACAACGAGAGTTGGCCCTCCTGCTCAAAAGATGTCAAATGTCAAGCTTTTATTCAAAAAGATTATATCCTTAACAATATGAGTCAATTCCAGCTTATCGTACACGGGTGAGAATCAAAAATCGTCCTCCTCCATGAAAAAGGAAAAGGCCAATCACAGTCTTTCGTGTGGTTTGAACCCGGAAATCCACTGCCTTTGTCTCAGGAAACATTGTGCACCGGACCTTCTGATCTTTGCAAATTACAACCATGTGCGTGTTTGGCTTGTTGAAAACCTATCAAATTATAGAAATTGTAGAGAACATCCAATAAGCGAAAAACTTTATTATACAGATAAACTTACAGGTTCCACAAGGACAGATGTTTTTCGAACGATTCTGCGTTTCCTTCGAACGTTCTGTTTGGTTTTCAACAGGCTTGAGTAAATGGAGCCATCCAAATCTGGAATTATATTAAGTACAGTAAACTCAACTCCACATCTTTGACAAATTGTAGTATTGGTATTATTCTAGTAGGCTTAGAGGTCGGATTTAGCAAAAAAAAAATTCCAAAAAATGACGAACATTCAAGAAAAATTGTATTGTGTATGATTGTGTTGATATTTGGGTAATAAGTATTTTGATGAAATATTTAGAACTACCGGTGGTGATGAGATAATTGGCATGCATGTCAAAATAAGCACTGTGGACCTTCTTGTTAGTCTGAAAACTCAGGAACAATTCCCAGGCGTAGTCAATCTTCTCAAAGACATAAATATTCTTCGCGCTGTCAGTCAGACAGAGGAAATTTCCTTCGAAGGACAAGTAACAGGATCTCAAATGAAACGGAACTTCTGGTGGCCCACTGGACGAGTAAAACAGTTTTAAAACATGTATGTTATCATTTTTAATTACTCAATCCTCTATTTGAACTTACTCATATGACTTCGGAAGATACTTAGCCAAAGGAAGTGCATAGAAGATCTCGGGAGAGGTGTAAGGGGACCTCCTGCAAACGTGAAAGAACAAAAACAAGGATTGCACGTGACGCTCAAAGTATCTAGTGTTGATGTTTAGTAATGTGCTTCCTGTTATCTTACTCGGTGCTGTGACTAAGAACGTTCCATCATCAGCTAGGCCCGGCCAAATCGGACCCATAAAGTTTGATATTCGAGCTAAATGCAAAATGCTAGACTCACTTTATTGCAGATTAACGAGTGCATCTATGTACTAATCATGTACGCTATTTGGAAAAGGTTGTACAAAAACTTTAGATAAAATGTTGCTCAATAAACTGTCAGTCTTGATTCATTGTTTAAATATAAAACTGACTGATTTAAGAAATACAATTTAGAATCCTAAATTCGCGTTTCAGGCTGAATGCCAATTTAAATTCGAAAGGTTCTAGAATTATGCAATTTGGATATATATAAAGGTTTGGGACAGTAGCAAGTGCAAACTCCTTCAGACACGGTCAGCATGGCATGGCCGGGCCAAGTTGATGAAGATGTATTACAATTCCATGAATTTGGGCCGTGGTCGACTCTTCATTTTTAAGGTATAGACGAAGAATTGGTGAAGCCCACAGAAGCAAAGGTTGTGTTCACTGACGCAGAAAATAGCCATCGTAATCCAACCTAGTGAAAGAAATGATCCAGTAAAGTAAAAATCTGCAAAGAAAAAAAAAGTTTCCGTCAATTATAGAAATCAGAAAATTGAAATACTACTTGTTCAACTCAAACTTTAATTACTGAATAAATAATTACTGCAAATTCAATACTCAATTCTCAGTACATGCCTGAGCAGACCTAAAGAAAAAAACTGTATTTTGAGGCACCCTTAAGTGTTTGACAATATTATGTTTCTTTGAGCTATGTTGCTTGCTTAGTTTTGGATTTTATCGGGTTGAATGTACGAATACGACATATCCGTAATGAAATGCTACGACGCATCAGTCCTGATGGATAAAATCTCATTAAAGGAGAAGCCGTTGAGTTACAAAGTTACAAGCTACACCTTCCTTCTTGTCAAACGTCAAACTTCCATTACGTTTTACGTATCCATTACCTGCAGCTTCTCTGGAAGGTTCTCATCGACGAGAACAAACAAAAATTGAACACTTGATTGAAAGGGCTTCTAATAAATCTGTTCATTACAATAGGAAGTTACCGAACAATCGTCTATTGTTATTGTAGTCCCGTCAGAAATAGATTAGCAGGAAAGGAAGAGAAACAGAGCAAATAGAGCAAGTGCAGAGAAACCACGTTACACAAGTATAAGTTGAAGAAAGAGTTGACAATACACTGAATAAATTACTACCCAGTTAGTTATGTGTCAGCGAGTACTGGAGAGCGTACGGGAAGTTGGGATGCTCCGAAGGATGAGTGAAACTAGTCGACAAATCCATATTTCATTTACCCTGCCCAAGTGCCTTCCCTATCCCAAATCTCTGCGGAATTATTCCATTCGGAATGCAGGTAATTAAAATCAACAATTATACAAATATTTAGTAAGTATAGTATTAAATTAAATGGCCTCGCAGGAAAATAAGCAGTAACATCCAATACATAGAAAATTGTTCACGGTTTACACTTTCGAACATATTAACTTATTGCTACCTATTACTTAAGTTGGTAGTTGGTATGTAGTCTGTATCGCACCGCACACACAAAGCATATGTGACCTACAGCTTTCCAAGAGTTCTTTATGGAAATAGAAGAGAGAAGGTTCTTCATCTGCACTGACGCCGGAGTAGGGCTTTTATAGCTTGTATTGCAAATTGCAACATGCAACAATAAATCCCTTCGTGTTTCTCTGCAATCTGCAACCAACCAATACCCTCAGAACGAGGGCCTTCGGATAGAGTTTTCAGGGGCTCAATTTCTTATTGAACCAGTAGAGGACCTTCTTCCTTATTCAATCTATATACTATGGATATGGCTATGGACACTTATTTGGGAAAACAGAGTACTACCCTCAATTCAAAAATAATCTTAGTAGAGCTGCAGCATAACACTTAATTTCAAGAAATGAAATGAGTAATGAATTTAGAAGTGCAGTATTGATGGATCGATTGTAGCGACAACAGCAATAAGTACACAGTAATAAATAAGTCATACGTTGAGCAAAACAGTGAAAGCAAGAATTCCAGAATTTCACTGCAATACCATGTTAACCCTTACCCCTCTCGAAACCGAAACCCATTGCTGGTTGGCCAACAAATGCCAGCCTAACATTTTGTAACAATGTTAATTAATGTTAGGATATGAATATAAAGAAAATGTTAAGGAGACGAAAAATTAGTTGTCACGTGGTTTACTTTCTGCTGGACAGCATATTAGAATAAAAGGAATAAGTGCGTTGCATAAAACATCTGTCCCGCAAAACCGGTTGGTACAAAAGGAAAACAAACAAGTGCTACAACCAAAACCTTTTTTATTACTGATAATAATGAATGACGGAACACAAAATATTTTGCCTTTTGCCCACATTAGAATAGAACCCACTTCCGACAAGGTATCAAGATCAAAATCAAAACCTAAACTGAGAAACCAAAATCGAGAAACCAAAACAGAGAAACCTAAACCGAAAAACCTTAAACTTGGAGGATACCTAAACCCTACAGCTTATGCATGCGCCGATAAATTTTAACAAAACAGGGAAAATGGGCCTGCTTAACTAAATCTCCCTATTAGCCTAATCACCGCATCCCGCTTAACCAACGACAAAAATTCTTACATGCTGTAAACACGTGGACGAACCAAAGTTTTGAATCTGTCCCGATACCACGAGGTAGTTGGTATAATTCTCGAATAGTGTCAACCACTATAATGTAAAGCTACCAACTTTGAAAGCCAATAACTGGGGCTATTCTACATAGATCATCTATCATCTATTGTCCTCAAAGTTTCTACATAGCTTCTAACTAAAAAAACAGCAAAACGAAAAATCTGAAACCTCAAACTCTGTCAACACGTTTTAGCTTGACAACAGTATTTTATTAAATATGAGTAGCAAAAGCCGAAGGGGAATTCTCGGTTCTAGCACTTACTGTATAAAATCCATACATAGATAACTTAACGTGCAACGTGCAACACGATCAATGCTCGATCGCAAACGGCTCGTTTGGGTTTTAATTTCATATTTGTATTTATTTAGATATCACACATAGTAACTAGTCGCAAGCCGCAAAGACAATGGGGTATTTGTACCTTGAAACTCGTCAGTGAACAGTTGACCGCCATCCGACAAAAATAGGAAATTGCAAAGTTGTAAGACAATGAAAAATTACAGATCTAGAGCTTGAGAAATATGACATGACAGGTGACAGGCACCTGAATATAGCAAAAACTCTGTGTGCTTACCTAAAGATGTCGAATTCGAATTTTGAGAGTGAAGTGAAGTCGAATTAATTCAATTTTCTAAAGTGAAAATAAACTAAAAAAGGAGAACGTGTCGTCCGTCCGTCTCCTTCCAGTACCAATCCACGAATGTGGATATACAAACACAGACTAGTCCAACCTCTTCTTCCCGACGAGCTACACTTACCATATTCCTAGCATTAAAGTAGGCCGCTCGGCTATAGAACAAATATGGTACGTGTCCTTCGTCAGGTCTACACACATGCACCGGCTTCTCGCTCGGGATCAGTGTGTAAGATATCGAGTCGAAAACCTACCGTACTTTGTCCCATACAAGTTCCCAACCTACATGAGCTAAATACTGTGTCATGTGGCAACGAGTATTAACTTACCGTATTATATAGGCATAGCACAAGTAAAATGGTATGCTAGATAATTTGGCAAGCTGCCTTTCATGGCTTACCTGAGATATTGAAACACACGAAGTAGTTGGTGCAGTGAAAACAGAAGAGGACCGGTAGTCCAGGCCCAGCGCACGCGGTTGAACACTTTCAAAAATGCAACAGATTTTTTACAGGACTACTTTTGGCGTTGCCAAATGGATTTTGTTTCCTTCTGCTGCAATTCTTGACCAGTGCATTATTACTTGTATGTGAATTTAGTTGCGTTTGGAAAGGCACAATGCAGACAAGTTTATTTAGATCCAACCACTTACTTGATCAACGCGCATAATAATTGTCGTATATCCTACTAATTTCAATGCCTACGAAATGTTGGAACTGGATTTATTTTAACAAAATTAATTTTTAAAAAAATAGTTCTACAAAAGTTTCCCAAAAAATTATAAGTAACATCGGTTAATAGTAGAATGAAATGAAATGTAGTCTCAGCAAGGTCGTTTTTTTTGTATTTTTTAAACTACAAACAGGGGAATGTGTAGTTAGTGTATTCGGCGTTATTCCATATAAGTAGACAAAATGTCCTCACAAGAATAAAATGTAATGTCGGAAGTCGGAACGATGCACTAGCCCGCAACAGACAGGTTGACAAATATTTAACTGAGTTGGACTTGAGCTAGGGGCAACAGGGTTGTCTCGTCTATGATGTGAGTTACATTCATTTAATTAAGGTTAGGTTAGCCTTAGATCATCTGCGTAATAGAAACAATAAGCTCGAAAGAAGACTGGTTTAATATACTACCTACTACCTACTAATCATTATAAACTTATAACCTTATAACTACTATTAACATTTAAACTTATAGAAACCCGTTTCTTGAGTACAAACACCTAACTGCATTACGCTTTATGGGCTAAGGAAGGCCTCAGATTCCAAATATAAAGGTTTCAATATATTAGCTTCTATATATTATATTATCCTTTGCTTGGCCAAAGAATCAAATGACTTTTACTCATTTTGTGGAAGGGAAAATAAATCAGGGAAAAAAATACTACTGATGCAATACATAAGATTAGTAATATTCTTGATCTTCAAGTTGTGTATATTTTGAAAAACGGAGAATCAGGATAGTACCCGGAAAATCCGGACACTCAAATTTCAAGTCCGAGGCCTCAAGATGAATACTTTCATACTTGTTACATTTCTGCTGTGGCCTACATTTACCGTTCTTTACAATAAACACAGTCTCGTAAGAAACAGAACGAAGAAACCAAAGTTCCAGCACCTCACGCATCACATAAATGTAAAACCTTGAGGCCTCCAACCGTGGAAGGCAATTAGGAAAGGAATGAATCAGTTGCGGAGTGAATAAGGTCCATAGAAACCTTCTTGGTATGACTAGAGAGACAGTGACTGTGCCCATTGTGGCAACCCTGGAGGCCTCACATCGTGTCCCTTTCGAGATGAGTCATTGTGGTTGCTGTGAGTGTCGGTGGGAGAGAGCGCCATCTGTTTTGCAGGGCGTAAGCAGGGGGAGAGGGGAGAGCAGGAAGATGTCAAGAGCGGATGGAGGGGCCGAACGACTGGGTCTGAATGACGAGAGCGTCAGTTGCAAGAAAGGCCTCGCCTTGAAACCAAGAGCAGCAGAGTCGGGCAGAAGACGAAGGAGACGGGGAACTCAACTCTTTGCTGCTTATTACTTGTAATTAACAATTAACTAACTCAAATACAAAACACAAATAGGCTCAGAGCAATAGACTCCGCGCTCGACGCTCCCCACGTCTCAGAGGTCAGCGGATCCGCCTTAGCCAGTTAAATCCGCCGTCGACCCTGAGCCGACGTGACGGCTCAATTTGGTTCCTAATTTTAAGTGGTGGGTGGAGGTGTGGGTGAGGCTGGGCTCTCCATTCTGCGCGGGAACCCGGGTTGGTGGACACTGAGTAAGGTCAAGGGTGAGAGGTCAAGCTCCTGTAGCCTCAGCCCCACCCGGCCTGCGGCTCATAGCTCGGCTTGAGTTTCAATCGTAACAATTCAAGTGTACAATGGTAGACGTGGCTTGAGTGCCCAAGAGTTGTGGTTAGGTGATCCAGGGAACAGTTCGTACTCAGTAAATTGTTCTTTAGTTGAGAACTTATTCAAATGCTAAGTGAGGTTAGGTTATAGTTGGGTACTTTGGGTTTAGTACTATTTGAGTACTTATTAGTTTACCTGCGTAGGTGTTTATTGTTGATCTTAAGTTCTTGGAAAGCTAAATATTCATGAGTTTGAGGTTGTGAAGTATTTTGGTCGCCTTTTTAAAAAAAGATAAAAACATCTATCCAAAAACTAAATAAGTGTGATTGCGATTGCAATTATGAGCGCATGAGATGATCGAATTATGACCTCGACTTAAAAATAAAAATTAGGATTTAAGTGTGAATTACAAAGTCACTCCGCTGTGTATAGATATCTTCTCATAGTCTTTCAAACTCCAAGCACTGGAAAATATTATTTTTTGTGTTTTATAAAGATGTAGGTACACTTTTGAGACTCGTGCACGGGCTGTGCTCTGCGGCGTTATCAGAACTCGACCTTAGTATTGACAATGATTTAAGTCTAGAGCTTTTGAAATTATTCTAGTTTTTCATGCAGGTGTTTCATCATCATGTGATATTTCCAGAGAACTGTAACTTAAAGTATTGCTGGGGATGTTCAATTAACAATTGATTCGTGTGTTTTGTTTCACAGCTACAATGGCTGCCATTCGGAAGAAGTTGGTTATTGTAGGCGACGGTGCTTGTGGTAAGACGTGCCTCCTGATTGTTTTCAGTAAGGATCAATTTCCAGAAGTCTACGTTCCAACTGTATTTGAAAACTATGTGGCTGATATTGAGGTCGATGGGAAACAGGTGAGTATTAAGAAACGTTTTGTTCACTTAGTAGTAGTTACTAAACTATAGCATGTGAGAAGCTTTGGACTTTGGATATAAAACTATTTACGGTTAGAAGCTAATGCGTAGTGGAGAAATCAAGGGTCACTGTGATAGGACAAGGTGTTAGTGAATCCGTGCTTGTCATGTTATGTCCATTGATTCAATCATATTTCATAAATACCATCATGTTTAATGGCAGGCTGCGGGGTAAATTCATGCACTGACAACGGACACGATGATATATATATCGAAATAAGATATAGTAATGTCTGTAATCAATCGTTAGGTTAATTCGCAGAAGTATACATGGGCTCTTATCAGTTTGTCGTCATAAAAAGGCTTGACTCACCATTTATGGTAATATTTGATGATGGTGTGCTTATGATGGGTTGACTTGGGATGACGTCATACTCTGAGTAGTGATTTGGACAAGTGTGTACCTAAGCATGATTATTTTAATTATAGAGCATAAGTACTCGTTGCAGGTGGTTTTGCTAGTTGTAGTTTTTTTAGATTGTGTTTGGCTCTTGCGAAAAATAACTGAGGCCGCATCATGTTCTGTATGAATGTTCGCTGTGTACGAACATTTACTTTCAGCTGTCCCCTTTCAAATGCGAATTGAGTAACCCCTGTATCGATCAGTATCCAGCGTAATTGTAAACTGAAAATAACCTCTAGCTTTCAAGATCAAGAAATGAGTTTAGTTAATGAATGAAGATTGGTATCAATAATATCTTAACGACGTATGACCTGTTAGCAAGATGCTAACAGTAAAGCAGTACATGACTATATGGAAGAGATTATAAGGTTAGACTGACTATATGCATAGACAGGACAATGAAAGAGCGTGTGAACATAAACACTGCTGAAGTAATGTGAAACGATTGGAGCTGACTCATATGATCTGGCGTCCGAATGACAGCATATAAATAGTTAATAAATTCAACCTCAACACAAGCCGATGCATGATGTGTTGATTTGTGCTTTGTTTTAGGTGGAATTGGCACTTTGGGACACGGCTGGGCAAGAGGACTACGATCGTCTTCGCCCATTGTCGTACCCTGATACTGACGTGATTCTGATGTGCTTTTCGATTGACTCGCCCGACTCACTGGAGAATATTCCGGAGAAGTGGAATCCAGAAGTGAAGCATTTCTGTCCAAATGTGCCCATTATTCTTGTTGGGAACAAAAAGGATCTTCGAAATGACCCAGCTACGATGCGGGAGTTGGCCAAAATGAAACAGGAACCGGTGAAGCCGGAAGAGGGTCGAGCCATGGCGGAGAAAATCAATGCATTTGCATACTTGGAGTGCTCGGCAAAGAGTAAAGAAGGGGTGCGTGAGGTCTTCGAAACTGCAACTCGAGCCGCTTTGCAGGTACAAACAATCTTCCTATCAATTCTCTAGTCTAACTTAAGTAATCTATGCGACAGAACTACGAACGTAACTGTCAACTTGGCGGCTCAATTCATACCGTCCACATTCCACATGTGGTCAGACAATTGCAAAATAAACAGAATGCCCAAGTTCAGCTGTCAACAAAGCGTTGTCTATGACGTACTTTCCAAGAACCCCGTCCACGTCCTTTACACTTTTGGCATCCGCCACAAAATAGACCATAAAGTTTAACGTCAGGAAGCAGGGCTGAACTATTATTGTGGAAGTTCAGGGTTGAGGTACGGTGAGGTACACACATGTCAATTTAGAGAGAGTGCAATTGTGCAGCAGGCCAAACATTCAAACGTCGTAAAGGCTTGCAGAAAAGAGCAAAAGCTTGTTTTAGGACAGAAAACAAAAACCAGGAATGTGTATGACTCATAGATATTTTGCCTCCTCCTCGATCCCAATTGAGTCCTGGCTTTCTAAACGCTACAAATTTGGTTCGAAGGATAGAGTTTGAGTTTCTATAAACATCCTGTGCTATGTCTTCGACTCTGATCTGAATTGCTGAGTTTGTACGAACCAAGCACTTTTGTAGATCTTAAGCACTATATTATGTAGCACAGTTCACACTCTCCCCCTTCGGCGTGCCTACATTAAACTAATTAATTTAGAATGGGCATTCTGTTTCAATGAACTCTTGCTTGCATGGCCAAAGCCATGATGGAAGCTTCATGTTCAGACAATTTGATTTGTGTGCTTTTGGTCAAGTGATGTACTACATTGCAATTGCACTTCGCTATATGCGACAGTATCGTACAGGGTGAGTCAGTGATTGGCTCTTTCGGTAGACAAATGTTGTCGAAAGCTAAGTTTCAATGAAGGCATAGAGAACGGCGTTCACATTTTTTTGGATTTGCATCTCAAGCACAAGCGTTACATTTTTGTTAGTATTTCTCCAGGACAACGTAATTATTGCGATTTTTCCCCAGAAAAGGGACCAAAGGTTCTCAACTGAAGTTTAAGAATTTGAAATAATTCATAACTTGTTTTTACAGTATATAAAGTAGTATTTGGAGTTTATTTAAAAATTGGTATCAAAGGAATCTGTTTAGTGGTTTCTGGTTTCTTGTCCTGATGAGTCTCTCACAGGAGAGAAGACCCAATCACTGACTCAGGCCGTACGCACAGTTTCAATGAATAGGATTGAGCTCGTTGAGTCCACGCTGAATTTTGAATAAGCACGTATACTAACAATTTCCTTTTGTCCCTTTGAACAGGTTAAGAAGAAGAAGCGAGGAAAGTGTTATATTTTATAAGTCAAGGAACGTAACAAACAAACAAGTAACCATCTTATCTACTACTTCCTATAAACCTGCAGAAGCAACCTACTACCAAGTAAAGTTAAAGTTATATAATTATTCCTGAGAGGTTTATCAATGCTACTATTAAAAAATTACAAAAAACTACAAAAAAAAATCTACCATAAATAAATATACACTTTCCATTGTTCAAAAACTATTGTTGATCAGTTGTATGTGAATTTGATTATTTATTAAGAAAGTCCCCCCAGAGTAGATTTCTATCTAAACTTATGAATATTATATTTGAATTACGAATAATAGTCTATTAGCGTAAGATGATGCTATACTTGAATGAGGAAGATTCATATCTCGTCAACTCAAATACTAAAATAACAAAACTGAAATGGAAGCTGTAGGCAAATGTATATTAAGGATTTTAGGGGAATCAAGCTGTATTGTAATATTGTAATTTGTCTCGAGTCTTTGAACAACGTTCGCTCCGGTTCCCTGGACCTGGTCTGAGCAAAAAAGAAATACTTGATCTTCCAAATACACAAAACAAGGCCTGTGAAAGATTTAAAAAAATGAAAATCCAACAATAATAATTTAAAACAATAATACCTTACTAGTGATGACCAAAACTTTTCCGTAATACTAAATAGTTAGTATTAGTAGCAGTAAAGTAACCGATTAGACAATTCGCATTTTCCATCTTCTTCCTGATATTACTCTCTTGTCCTTCCGTTGTTTCATTTTGTGTTTTCTTTTTTTGTTGGTTTTTGTTTTTACATATAATTTTTTGTTTTGTTTTTCTACCTTTCAAATCAACTCACTTGTTAAGTCTGATTCACCAGAATTTATTATTTTATTTCAATATAATAATTTATCTATAAGAATGCTCATTATATTTACAAAATTATTATTCATGTATGATTGAACATGGAATAGTTGAATGCAAATAAAAACTATAATGGCTATTAACAGTTTCCCCCTTGGAGTCCAAATAGATCTAAATAGTTCCTAGTTCTTGTTTGACAAAAATGCTTACCTAACTAATTCTTTAGCACTGCTCATGTTCACCTCTTCCCAAACCTCAGTTTTGCTGAGCATAACAAAAACCGACAATTTTACCAAATAGCAATACTAGTGCATGTATTTGCATTCCATTTTGCATGGCTACCAATGGCTACCACAATTGGACTCACTGCACTTGAAATTACGTGTATGACATTTACATGTGCGAATCCGAGTTAAATCAGTGCTGCTCTGGAATCCATCTCCTCTCGTTTTTGACAATGTTGAGTCCGTAATGGAATTGGACAAAATTGGATCCTGTTCCCAACTACTTTTACTACAATTAAATAAGTAGTTAATACCTTGCCAGATAAGCCTAATTTTTGACGATTTCAGCGAATTTGGGCACAGTGGATTTAGCTGAAAAGTTTTGTAGATTGCTCTAGGGATTGGATAAACTCGATTCGAAATTAGGTGTTTAACATCTTATTTTCGCTCAAAGTACATAAATACAGCCTTGAGCGTGTGATATTTTGATTCTCTAAGTACGTATCATTATTGATGAACCTAACTGTTGACCTTATAGATTTTCTATTTGTATGCATATTCCGAGTTTAGAAGTTACTTTCTTTGACTGCCGCGTAAGAATTTAGAAGAAGTATTTTATTTCATTTCATTGTATTTAAGAAGCATATTATTAGTTTCATATTTCTGTGCTTGCTACCTGATTTCGTCAGTTTTCTACACTCAGTCAGCGCGAAGCAAAGTCGCACTTCATTCATGCATGCTTGAATAGACGATAACAATACAGGCAAAAACTTCCACAAAAATACGATCTTGCAGATGAACTATTTTTAGTTTTTTGTTTGAAACCAACTGAGAATGAGTCACGTCACGAATCACGAACCCGAGAAACTTGTTGTTTGGATGTTCCGACTTGTGCACAATGTGACATGAGACTTTGAACTAAACTTATGCGCACCGTTTGATCGAAACCTACTCCCACCAACTAACTTAGGTAGGTGCTTTTGGCTTATACTCGAACTCTAGCGGAAACCGTGACCTTTGAACAATAGCCTGACTTAAACATGAAACAGGAACTTAAAAATCAAAGGGTCGGTTTATATATATACCTATAAGGTTTCTTGAGCCCAGAAGACTCTGGAACGCCAAAGTTCCTTAATCATTTCAAAATCTTCAAATATCGATTTCAAAATCTCCACATTTCTGCATGTTCTCGCGTAGCAGGTCTTGTAGAAAGATCTGACGTATCAAGTGACCGCCACCACCTGCCACATTCGGAGTTATTGACCTCGGAATAAGACCCTTATCAGAAGTTCAATTCTGAATAACTCCCGAAGTTGTGGACCGATATCCCAGTTCAAGATGTCAGTCCGCATTTGTTAACATGTACTAACTATTACAGACGAAAAACAAGCAAAAATAATTCCTAATACACACACGGGTAATCCGAAATTCATTTTTTGGGGGTAGTTTTCGGATTTCGATTTTTCTTGTACTCTACTAAACTGGGACAGGCTAGTAGTGATGCTATACATATGTCAGTTTTGCCTTAAAATACATCAAAACAAGGATACGAGCAAAAGAGTTCCCAAAATCCTATAGTGCCCGCGTACTCTGCTCCGTAGTTCTTGGCGGAGCAAAAACTAAGCGATCGGAGAGGTCATGGCGAAAAGATTTTTGTCTGTCAAATATTTGAAATCATCTCAATGGAATCATCTCCAAATTGTAAAAAAAAACGATAAATATATTTCGCAAATGCAAAAAACGACATTAATGAAAACTGTCGTCAGGTTTGGGAAATCATTTGAATTAGTTGAGAATGTGTAAAATCAAGTAGTTATAAATAACATACATTCTGTTATATATTTACATGTTTAAACGGTTTCCAATAATTGGGCTATTCCTTAAAGTAGCTTGGATTGGTTATTCATGGAACTTATTGTCACAAGTTAACGTCTGTGAATTTTTGCGTTTCTGACTAGCCTGTAGAAAAATTACGCAGTTTCAGGATGAAACTCTACAGGTTGTAATGTTTTAATCCATAAATTATTATTTTGAAACACGGCATATTATTAAACGCCTCCCGAAAGTTAGTTTCTTCAACCCCATTTCAAGTAAAAATGGAATTGGTACTACTTTTCTCTCGGTTTTTGAAAATTGTTACTCCTCAAAAAGTGTAATTTATTTGCGACAACGAGTCTGGTATCTTAAACTATACCTAATATCGTTTATGACTTGACACTATGTATGTAGAAGCTTAGCGTTATCGTTACTATGTAGATGACCCTAGATCGCAGTTGCGACGTAGCAGGTTATGAATTATATTTCTACTTGTATGCCTTGGAAATAATGTTCTCACGCGTTTCGACTTTGTGCAGTTTAAAGCTTAATCTGAATGTATTAATTCTTGTGAATTTTTGTTAATCATACAGTTGACGATTGTTGGTGAATTATTAAATATTTTTAATGGGACATATATATTAAATTATTATTAAATAACTTACAGCATTTGTTTTTAATAAAATTCCAGCTTTCATCCAAGAAGAAGATGAACACGTCAAAATACCGCTTAGATTCAGATAAATGGGTCCAATAAGTTGTAGTTGTATAGCTTAGCATACTCTTTTTTTTTTACCTTAATAGAAGTTTGATATGTGCGTTTTATTTAAAGCATCGACAATCGTCAGGCATTTCAGCTAAATAGGAACTGAATACAGAAGCTTACAAGAATAAAATGGTAATTTAAGTAAAGTTGTTTTTAAAAAAAATACATCAGGATTAGTTTTTTTCAAGTATTTGGTTTTACAATGCTGTTATACAAATGTTAGTAGAAAATTATACGAATTATTAAAAAGTCGAAACACTCCCAGCTTCCAGACGCAGAGACCCCATTTACAAGTGCAAATGTATATTCCCGTCTTCACTTGCACTGTTGATATGCATAATTTAGAAACTTGATTTGCCGTACTATCAGCAAGTTTGGTTTCGGAAACCAAGTACATACATAGTTCATTTAACTACATACTAATAATGGCATGTTGGCTATGCTGTGCTGCAGCTATTGCACGTTGTAAGTTGTAAAAACTAAGAATGTGGTAAGGAAACGCCGATGTTCACAATTCCCATCTTCGAATATACTATTAAACACGTACTGCATCCGCATATTGTTGATTGGATCCAAATCAGTTATCCGAAATAAGGAGAATGATTGATAATGAGATTGTATATTAGGACGGGCGGAACTGATTACTGGAAAAGAAGCTGCGTAAAAATAATATGCACTAAGAGAAATTCCATGCAATACTTTATGCAACACGACAGAAGTAGATAAGGTAGTGCTAATTTGGTTGTAAAAGGTTGATGAACGATGTTCTTCAAGATGATTTCACTTTTCTAGTTGGGCATTGCGAAGGAATTAATGAATAATCAGTCACGTAGTCAGATATCAGGCGGAACCAGAATGTTTAACACTGCTGAGGGCATCAACTAGAAACGAGGAATTTTGTATTTTTATGTGAATTCCAGCTTCACTGAATAAATGTAATAATTATGTTTTCTGTTACTAATCATAATTCTAGGAGTCAGTCAGCCGACAGCCCTGCCCGATATATGTGCAACATTCTTTTCTAGTTAATCCATCCGGAAACTGCCTCTAGTTTTTATTTCTCTAAAATCTCAAGCCCAAACAAGCCGGCTCCTATCGATTCCAGTTAAATAGTAGAAGTAAAGGTTTCTACAATGGAAAGGACCATCTGCAGAATTCCACCGCATTTAGTTCATCTATTTCAGACTCGGAAGAGTATAATTGATCTGTTCAATCCTAAATGGTCCACCATTATCAAATATTTGCCACTGGAAGATACGAAACGACAACTTACCAAGAGAGAAACATGTAAGCATCTGCTAGCCTTACTGTATTGTATTTACTAGTCAAAGCGAAGCGCTTATTGCTAGTGCGAGTTTTAACTTTGGTAGTAGGGTTCGCATTCCGGGAAATTTCCCGTCAGGAAATTCCCAGGAATCGGGAAATTCGCGTTCCCGTTTCCTGAAATTTTTTAGACATTTCCCGGGAATACTTGCAGAAATTCAACCTTTTGCAGACGTTGTGCGAACTTCAAAAAAGTTACAAAAACAATTGTTTTTAATCAGAGCTCTCTCGAATTGCAAAATATAAGCATTACTAAATAGTGTGAATATACAGTTTGTTGAGTCCAATTACATTAAGGTTCCACTAAAATTCTACAAAATCCTTAAAGTTAAAAAATTCAAAGTCACTTTTAATCACCCTGAAGCAGCAAATGAAGCTTTTCGACGACTGAGGAGCCAGAGAGAATCTGAATGAGCGTTTTCTGTTTCCGGGTTCATGGGCTAGAAATTCAGAACGCGTTTATCCAACGAAACCAAGGTTGGTAAACTATGAGTTACTCTTGCCTTGCTTGGCTGTATTAGGTAGACCTACTTCGGTAAAATGAACAGTAAATCTTCGGCCGACCGGTACGGGTAGCTAGACCTCATAGCAAGAAGGACACAGGCGTTGGAAGTTTAAGGAAAACAGAGTAAACTTTTAAAAAAAATTAAGTTCGGTTTTTTAAACAGCTATTGATTTTTTTTGCAATTGATTTTTTTGGCAGCTAGTAGTTTGTAACTACATGTAATGAAATGAAACATTTTATTGATAATTTTTCACCAAAAAATTCAAAAAATATTTTATACTCGGTTTGCTTCCCATGGTTTAAGTCTGTGTTCTTGTTACTAATTGCTACGGGGTTTAGCGTCCCGTACTGGTCGGCAGAAGATTTCTTATTGATTTTCCCGAAGTTGGCCCACCTAATGCTGCCAGTCAAGAGAAACTCATAGTTTACCCCCCTTGGACGAACCCCTTGATTGGAAGCCTTGTTTCCTACGTAAACTAGAGCTTTCTGATTCCTGACTTTAACTCTTTTGTAAGCAGAAACGTTTAGTTATCAAATAAAGTATAATTCACTTGAACCACTATGGTACTCTTGGTCGAAAATCTGATCTATACATATTAGTATTTGTAAAGAAAAAAGTTCGGGAATGCGAACCCTATTTGGTAGCCTGTAACTATGTATGTAGAATGTCAAGGGCAAGCTAATAACAGCAGACTGCGCTTATAAGCGTCACAGAATTTTGCAGGATTTTCCCCGAAGTACATACGATAAAGTGAATAACTATAAGTAATATATATAAAATAAACAAACAAAGGTCTTATTCCAGATTACAGAAGTTTCGGTTTTCAAATTGATCAGATCAAGTTACTTATATTAAACTTCGATGTTTCTACAGTTATAGTTTCCGTGCTGGAATTCAAGGTGAATTCCAGCATGAGCTTTGTAAATACAATTTTAAATCATTAGATAACATCATCTGGAAATGTTGGATTCTTGATCAAGCGTTTGACCCAGAATAGCGCAGCAGCTCATACATTTCGCATGCTGTGACACTTCAGCTACAGGGCGCTTTAGCTCAGACCAATAGACTAATCACTCAATAAGTAGTGCTAAGTATGTATTTTCATAAATTGGTCTAAGCTTAGTCTGTGCTCCTTGTTATATATAGTTTATAAATTATTTTCCTAGATCATACAGTTGTAACCAACCCTGAATGCTGGGGAGAAGCCTCGTTGAATGCTACAGCAGATATAAAGATTTTGAAAGCGTCCGATGCAAGTGCTGGACTGCGTCGTAGTGAAATTCCTGAATTTGTGTTCCCAAGTATAATTCGAAGATGTCAGTTGATCGAACCTGCCGTCGAGCCCTGCACGATCTACGAAGAGGGATATCCAGGCTTTCTTTATCGGAATGTTAAGTCAGAAGAAGTTTTCGAAGACACGCCTGAGCAAAGTGGTGCTGACAAGAAGCGGCATAAAGCTACGCAAACCCCGCCACTCTCTGCGTCAACTACGGATACTCCACTAAAATATTCAGTTTCAACAAGTCGACCTAGGCGTAAAGCTGTATCACGTTTTCTTTCTTCACCCAAAAAATTAGGGTCAGGCACTTGTCCCGCGCCTAAGAATACTGGATTGACTTCTCGATCTCGTCCAATGCCTAAAAATCTAATTTCCAGCACTAATGGCCCCACGCCGAAACGTCCTGTTTCTGCTAGTCGTCCAGCTCCTAAGAAGAAGATTATTCACAAGTCAAACAGTAACTGCTTGGATAAAATGCGATTGTTGATGGGACGTGAATGTCGTGTGATTTTGCATCCACTAAAGCTGGGTACCGGCGAAATCGTTAAGACGTCGACGAACCATTCAGAATCAACTGTCCTCTCTTCAACGTTATCATCAGCTGAGCATTATTCAAAGCCGGTAAATCATTCGTTAATTACTTGTCGTAATTAAAGTGTTTGTGAATCTGATGAAACGTTTATTTTATTAGCCACTATATAATTACTATCGAATTTGACAAAATGAGTGTCTGTGTACAAGATAACTCGAGTAATTCTCCA
>JAQFXY010000334.1:0-34401 GCA_034693865.1 Ceratophysella sigillata
CACGTAGACGCTCTTCCCAGTACCCCATGTTTATTTCCAGCTTCCAACTGAAGCATGGTCAGCCAGGACCTATGTACTTCACGTCATTACAATTGAAAGGGTATCTACCTGGTGCCTTCCATCATTTAACTGTGTACGCGTAGGTATACTTCCACTTGGTTAACAATTACATATGAACACATGCAACTGAACTCCTGAATCAGTTGACTCCACTACTGGTATTTTCATCCCTATGAATGAGTACTGCAATGCATCTTCTGATATTATGGTCAAATCCAATATTGTTTTACATCTAAATGTGTTTATGTTACAATGCTTCTTTGCCTTTGTTGCCTGTGATTGAATGCGACTGCTTTTGTATGCTCGTTTAGGTGTGCTCCATTTCATTATTCGAGGTTCATTAGCTGCATGTAGACATGCCTGATAGTGGCTTTATTTGAATAAACGATATTCATAATTTTCAGTGAAAAAAAAATCTTCAGTCAGATGTAAGCTTAATTCCACCAATATTCGATTGTTGATTTTACCTGTCCCTGTTTGGAATTACGTATTCTAACGTATATTTAACTTCACTTTAACAGCCCAGCAACTTCTAATTTTTACGTTTTATAATTTAAATACGCATTTCTCCGTAGGTTGTAACTTGTAACTTAATAAGGCTAATCGTTGCGATTAGCTAGTAAGATTTTCAATATTCATATCATAAGCGTATAATAACTTATTTATTCCAAGAATTTACTCTGGCACTATGCTTTGGCTTGAACTTACTTTACACTAGAGATTCGAAAAGTTATTAGGTGCGTAATTATTAGCGTTACCTAGGCATTGCGTATCGCATTATGCCGTAAATTATAAATATCATAAAGTTACCCGAATTTGATTCGAACCTCAAAAAATCACAAATAAGTAAACACAACCTCATTTGTAATTAGTGTTCCGTCATCTCAAATTAGGTCATTCGTTCTTTGGTCGTTTTCGTTTCTACAGTTTCTACTTTGTTCGTAAGTTCAAACAAAAGCAAGTAGCACGCGATAATCAATCATACGACATATTGTGGCACTTCTGGTTCTGGGTTCTTGAATCGTCTAGGTCAAGTCAAAGACCTGCCTTAGGGAAATCCGAAGTAAGCAATCCAGCGCAGAATAGTGGGTAATTTTCTGTAATGCAGTACCTCAGGGAGGGTACCCTGATTAATTGAACTCGAAATAGTACATATTGCACAGCAGAAAAAGCGAATTCGGCATGCACTTTTTATGCAACTGACTACCTGTAGCTGTTAGCATAATCTAGATCGCGATGATTAATTGTTGACTTCACGCTCAAATAGTTGCACCAGAGAGACATACAGGACCCTACAGCTTTTGTCCTCTAACTGCGCTGCTTATAGCCGGCCAGCTTGCTCTGTTCTTCTATAGCCACGGCCAGCCATAGCAATACTTTTTGTTCTGTTTGAAGTGCGTGCAACGTGCTTATTTCGAGCTTTGAGCCACAGCGTACAAATACGACCACAGCAGCGGTTCAAGAACCCGCAAATACCACAAGTCTCAATGTATCAATATCATAGTTTCTGCTTTGAACCTAGTTTACTTATGTAAATTGGAGTCATGATTAGTGTTGCCATGAAGAATGAGTTGTAGTCCAATCATCACATGCTTGTGGATTCGCTCAAAGGAACGACAAATAGAACTTGAAAAACAACGTGCACGTCAGAGCCGAAGTGAGCAAGAGGTCAAAGAGGTCGAAACGGTCAAAGCGGCTCAAGGCGATTCAAATAATGGAACTTCCGAATCCGGATCAGGAAAGAATTCAGGAGAGAATAACAGAGGAGGAAACTATCCAGGTAGTTCCAGAAACACGCCATCAAAGGAATGGACAGACCGTTTTGGTGGTAAAGAAGTGGAATTGCTTCACATGGAAGGCACAGACTCAAGTCCGGTTCGAGTCTTCGCTGGTGCAGGTTCGTCTTCATTTCCCAGCCAAAAGTGGCCATCAATACCATTATACTCTCAAAGAATTGTATATTATATTCACCAAGGATTGTTCTATCGATGGTGATATTAATAACAAATATATTACAGAAAATTCTTAGGTACTACTCATTAAGGGTTGAATTGTACCTTATAACGGGACCCAGCGGTGCGCTTTTCGGAAAAGCTAACCTAACATAATTGAAACGAATCTACACCATACACCTCAGTAGAAAACTTAGACAAAATTCAAAGACAAAAAAACCCGTTAGCTACAATTCAACTCTCATTAAGTTTTATAATGCATCGACTGTCCTATTCGACTTCTGACTTGAGCGAGATCCACGTAACCCACGTGTCGGTGGAAAGCGGGCTGAGCCTCTGGGCCAATTGACCGAATTTCATATATACACTGTAGAATAATTATAAATATCGTTATTTTACTTGTTATGGATAAGAAACATGCTTATATATGTCAGTCAACTTCAATTACTCCTCGGTTGCTTCAACAGAAGCTTATTTATGTTTCATTTTTAAGTTGAAGCTTAAGGTTGTTTACCGAACTTCAAAATATTCACAGACAGAATTAGACAGGATTGGCTCGTTTCTTTGTAGTTTTGAGTAACCGGTTACCATGTCAATTTTGTGCATCGAAAGGAATACCAGCTGTAATAATAAATAAACTATATAACAGTTCACAACTGCCATGCTTTGAAATCTGATCAAAGACATTTTCAAATTACAAAGTAAACTTGTTTAAGAATTCTGCAATATTGAATTGATTTTTTGTTGCTGCTTTTGTATATTGTTTTGTAAAAGTCTGAAAACTGAAGTAAGCCATTGGACCCTGTTAAAATGAGAGCGGAAACGTCTCTAGTCACTATCAACCATGCAATGTCAATTCGTGGTAACTTCGATGGGGAGGTATGGATAATAATTGGACAAAAAAGGGATAGGCTTTGAAAGCATCATACTTTCATTGGATGTTTAACTTATTTAATTTAACTGCTTAAGCTTCTCTGGACGCACACTCAATTTGTACACTAGTGACTAATGAAGTTTTTGTACATAGTATCGATATATATTCGTTTATTCGAATCTTGGTATTTTAAGAGTATATGGAGCTTGTACAAGCATACAGCCAGTCGTCTGTGGAATATTTGATTAACAGAATAATTATTCTGAAGATTTACAGGCTATGTAAAGCTTACTTTTAGTTGAGCGTTGTTTGTTTTGTTTTTTTGCAGAGCGGTGTGGAGCGCATGGTGGCGGTCGCCTGGGCTCCAAACAACCGGAAACTTGCTGCATTCAGTAGAGAGAAGGACCGAATAGTTTATCTCTACGATGAGCACGGGGAACCTCGGGACCGATTCCCTACTCGACCAGCAGATCTTCCTAAGAAGGTAACTTTTCAAATGAAACCAGCGTTGCGTGGGTTAAAATAATTTTAATTGTAATTTATTTAAATCATTAATTTAATTAATTAATTTCGATCTTCACAATAGGGTCTGGCTGGTGACTCGTCGAATCAGCAGTACACTGTTTCAGCGCTCGCCTTCTCACCTGACTCAACCAAGCTTGCTGTGGGTCAGACGGATGGGATCGTATTTATCTACAAAGTTGGCGAAGACTTTAAAATGAAGAAAACCATTACAAATAAGCTGGCTCAACCAAGTCCAGTGACATTTCTGCTTTGGCCGAATGAATTCGAAATTATTTGTGGACTCTTTGATGGAAAATTGCGACATACTCCTGTCGTCGCAATTAAAGGACCAAGAAGCCGAACTTTCTACAATCCCGAATCGTACAATATTGCACTGATCTGCAAGTAAGAATATACCATTATCTAACAGTTACTCCGCGCCCTACTTGAAACACAATAAGGCCTTCTTTTGTACTAAATCTTTACGAACTCCTGTATCCTTAAGCCCAAGGTGTACCGAAATTGCCAGTGCCCATGTTGATGGGAAAATTGCTGTGTTTTATCTTGAAAGCTCAGAACTTCCGATTCTGGTAAGTAAATCCACGTATTGAGTACCTATTTATTTGATTTTGGATGATTTAAGTCTAGCCTATTTGAATTGTTTGGACAACAGAAATACGTTATTACCCATTCCTGTCCTGCGTTCGGTCTCGCCTATGGAAATTCTCACATTCTGGCTGGAGGCTGCGACTGTAAGATCGCTGTTTATGACGACGGAGGAATGATCCAACAGTTTGACTTTTCCCGTGACGAGAAAGATCGAGACATTGTTTCCGCCTGTGGAAGTCCCAGTGGACTAGCCGTTGTGTTCGGTGGCTATGACCGGCTCCGGATCTTGCGTTGGGTTCCAAGGAAGAAACTTTGGGAAGAAGGTCCAATTCTGGATATTCCCAATTTGTATGCAATCTGCTCGCTCGCTTGGAACAAAGAAGGAACTCGGATTATTGCTGGAACAATGATTGGTGGACTACATCTTTTTGAGACTGTTCTCAGGTGAAGAAATAAGATTGAAGTTATAACCTCTCATTTTGAGCTTACTGTCGCTTCAGGGCTTTCAATCCCAGCATTCAAACTTTGAATAACATCCCTCAACTCATGCATGAGATATTTACTAATTTGAGTTCAAAACGTTGAGAAATTTTTAATTTTTAATTGTGTTTTTAATTTCTCCTGAAATTTGACAAACAGAGCTAATTTATATGCTAAAATATTTCAATCCTCACTATTTTTGGTTTCGTGATCTTGACTCAGAAAGAATCCTGGGATTCTAATCCCGATGAAAATGTCCTGAATCCCGGGATTGAAACCTAAAACTGAACTAATCGAGCAATTGAACATTTCAGACGAATGAGAACTGAAGAGTACGAGGTTGAGTTTGTAACTCCGTACTTTGCGGTTGTCAACATTCTTGATCCGCCCATGTCTGTGAAACTTGAGTCAAGGAAGAAATTGGAGATACTGGATGTAAAGGTTATGGGCAAAGAGCGCTACGCTATTGCTGTAACTCTTGAGACAATGATGATCTGTAAGTTCATTTTCTCCATTTATTAACGACGTTTCTGAAATTATTCATCCTTAAACGTGTGCTCACTGTGTTCTGCAGGTGATATCGAGCGAGATCTGATGAGTGAAATTCGTTGGGACAACACTGAGGACGAGGAGCAATTTTACTTTGACTATCCGAATGCTTGCATGATTTTTCATAATGGAGAAATGACTCTGGTAGAATATGGAAATCCAAGAATCTTGGGCACATTCAGGTCTGCCTTACGACGAGTTCACTTTGCTACGCTTGTCCTTGTAGCTGGTTCTCAATGGGTTGGTTCATTTGTTTCTAGAACCGAGTTTGTGAATCCACACATGATAAGCGTTCGTATCAATGAGAGAATCCCAATGCGACATGCTGACCTGGTATCAAACAAGAAGTTGGCCTATCTGGTTGACCACCAAACAGCCACCATCGTTGACCTGGTCTACAATGCTAACCTGGGCTACATCACACACGACTGCAATATTGACTGGATGGAACTGAACGAGACTGCCATCAAGCTTCTCTTCAGAGACAGGCGACTTCGTCTCGTTCTCGTCGATATTGATACCATGGAGAAGCATACTATTCTTCAATTGTGCAACTTCGTGCAGGTATGGCCATTATTATGATCCACTTGTCAGGCATTTTTTCACTTTTTTCGTTTTGTGCTTTATCTGTCTTTCTCTAACACTTCTGAGATTAAGCGCCAGCTGGATGCATCTAATTGGTAGCGGTCACACGTTTTATTAGACGCACTTGCGCAATTTAATTTTTAAGGTTAACCTTCACAAAACGCTTACAAATATTTTTTTAAATCAAAGTAATTTCAGAATAAAATTTAATCAGCGCTTACAATGGCTGTTTTCTTTGAAGTTCACAGTATTTTCAGAAAAACTACCTGAATACGCTGCAAATGCTTTACAATAACCTAGCAAACGCTTATCCCTTGTAGTGGATCAACCCTTGCCAGTGTTTATTTATTGGAAGGTGTTAAGAGTTTAATTCAAATCCGTTTTGGTGCTGACAGTGGGTTCCCTTCAGTGATGTGATCGTTGCCCAGAGTAAGAAGAACCTTTGTATCTGGTACAACGCAGACACTCCGGATCAGTTTATAGAACTAGAAACGAATGGATTGGCATTCGACGTCAGCCGCGAACCGCTGCAGTCCAATGTCCTTATTCAGGACGGGAACGTGGTTCATGAAATAACGTTGGACTCGAGCCGGATAGAGTTTGGAACTGCCATGTTGGACGGGGACTACATTCGGGCCATGCTCTACCTCGAAATAGCTGAGCGTGGTGGGGAAACGGGAACAATGTGGATGCAGTTGTCCAAGGATGCTGTTGAGGCTAAAGAACTGAGAATTGCTGAAAGAGCGGCTTGTGCTTGTGGAGATTTCTCAAAGTAATTAGTCAATTATCTCACGTTTCAGTAGACCTGTGTTAATTCTTGGTATTGACTTGTATGATTCACAGAGCAAAGTTTCTAGCAGACACAGTGGAATTAGCTGAAGTGGCGTATATTCACGGAGTACCGGAGAATGTAATTTTGAGTACACTACAATCTCGAATCGCAGTGCTGACTGGGGATATGGCAATAGCCGAGAATGTCTTTCTCGAGATTGAGAATATAGAAGTAGTTGTGCAGATGTAAGCTAAACTATTTCTTATCCAACAATTTGGTGCGATTATGCCAATAAAGACAAGTTCCGTTCCCTTCCTGAAGGTTTATATCCATTCATAAGTGGAAGGAAGCCTTCAAGACGATTGGCGAGAAGAATTCTGCCGAAGCAGTGATTTTGTGTAAACAGTATATGAAATATCTTATACTCACGAATCAAGATGAAGTCATTGCTGAATTCATGGAAGACCAGGGAAACTATGATATAGCTGCTATAATGTACCTAAGATGTGGATTACCGATGAGAGCGGCTCGGTAAGCTTTGAAATTTGAATGCAGCCGAATTCCCTTGTATAGTGAAGTGGATTTAACTGATTTCAATTTGACTGAATTCAGAGTTATTGAGCATCACATTCATGCTATACGTCTGGACGCTCGGTTCATTTCGGACCTTGGGCTAGCCCTTACTAGCAACGGGTTCTTCATGGAAGCTGCTGAGTTCTACGATGTTACTGGGCATCAGGACAAAGCTATGGAAAATTACAGAAGGTCACAACAGTTTGAGCAGGCGTTGAGAATTGCCAAGAGAGGCTTTCCCAGTGAGGTCGTTCCCGTGGAAGAAGAGTGGGCAGACTTTCTGTTTGAACATCGCAAGATGGACATGGCCAGTAATCACTACATTGAAGCGGGACGACTGCGCAAGGCTTTGGAAGCGGCTATTGAAGGAAAGAATTGGAAGAAAGCTCTTCATATTATTCAGGTCTCTCTTCAGGAAATTCTAGTCCCGTTTACAGGCATTACTGCTTAAACCAATGGGAATTTGTTATTCCAGGTAATTGATGACGTTAAGTCCGTTGCACCTGAATACGTTCGAATCGGAGACTACTACCAAGCAAATGAGGAGTTGAGAGCAGCACACTTGTGTTACATTAAGGCAGAGCAGCACAAACGAGCTGTTGCAATGTACACAAGCAGAGGTAAGTAAATATTCAAAGGACTTAAGGTATATTTTGACACCTTTAATCCTGCGCTGCATGTTACAGCATGGTAGAAGTTCGATCCGCTGGCCCGGGTCAACTAAATAGTTGAACCAGACTCATGGCATTCCATAGAACAAAATTATCAGTTATCGATTGATGGAAAATTGTCTTACACGCATAGAACTGACATTGAATTCTGGCAACGGCAAAATATCTGCAACGTGAAAAACAGCGTAATGATTATCGGTCAGCTGGAAAACGTCGGCTTTTTTTCTCGGATTGTCTAGTTTCCAACGACGCATCTATTTAACTTTGCTTTAGGCTAACCTATGCGAGCGAGTCTGAAGCTTCTGGTGTGCTGTGACGTGGCTATGATGCCTAGCAGTAGCTCTTGGTTAACAAGCAGATATGTACCTATTGTGTTAAACACTAGTTCGTGAAGACATCCATGTACACATTTTTTCTGGGGTTAATTAGTCGATTCATTCGAGTAAACTATTTGCACAAATATTCTTCACAGGCTGTTGGGAAGAAGCGTATGAAGTTGCCATGCAATCTGCAGAAGGGCCGGACTTTCTCGAGCATGAATTCAAAGTTCGAGCTGCAGCTCTTATCGGTGAAAGGAACTTTCGTGAAGCTGAGAGCATATTTTGTGCAATGGTTCAGCCGGACATGGCTATTCAAATGTACAACGATGCAGAAATGTGAGGCAGAGTTCTTAGTTCTACTTAAACCGAATTTAGAAAATTTTCTGTTTTAATGTTCATCTTTATTAAGGTACGAGGAAATGTTCCGATTGGTTGAAATATATCATCCAACTCACCTTACGACGGCATACGAGCACCTCGCCCGCTCCCTCAGCTCAACCAACACCAAAGCGGCCGAGATGTACTATCTCAAAATTGGGGCGGTGGAAAAGGCTTTGAATATGTACATTGACAAGGGAATGTGGGAAGATGCGTTGAGAGTATGACACGGAACAAGAATAATGCCCGAAATACAAGCTAAGGCTTTCTAAAAATAAAATAAGTTAACACTCATCGTTTATTTTTCTCAGGTTGGTAAATCTCATGAAGGAATTGGCGGGTTTAAGAAAGTCGTGTACCTTTGGTCAAAAGCTCTCGGAGCCGAACTTGGATACAAGCTGTTGAAACGTTTCAATTTTGTGGATGACTGCCTTGAGTATCTCTGTGACCATGAATGCGTGAGTTGCATATTTTTAGCCCCATGTTTTGAAGTTTGCTCCTCATTTGTTTCACCTGAATTTACTGGCAGAGCATTTATTCTTAATATTCTATCCTAACTTGATTTGTCGGATTGGCTAAATCACGTACCCGATTTTGCTCTTGTTTATTCATGGTTTCTATAGGTGTCCCAAAGTATCGTGCGTTTTCTTAGTATTCCCATTAACAACTGCAATGTTTTACCCGTCCATTTAGTTCGACTTTGCTCTGGAACTAGCTCCGTTTGTTGGCAAAGACAAAAACAAACATGTCCATCTCCGCTACGCCAAATATTTGTTCGGGAAAGAGGAGTATGATGAAGCAGCAAATAACTACATCAGTGGCGGGGATGCTGAGCTGGCTGTGAACATGTAAGTAGCTGGTAAAGTGTGCATTGGCATGGTAACTCGATGGGAATCATAACCTGTCGCTTTTGAAATTCATTCTCAGGTTCATGAATTTGGGAAATTACGAAATGGCAGTGGAGATTGCTGAAGACTACTGTCGAGAGAAAGTTGATCGCGTCTACCTCAAATATGCTGAGATACTATTTGATCAAAGGCATTATGGAAAGTTCGAGACGGTTATGTTGAAAGCACAAAGACCTGATCTGGCAATCCGCTTATACCAGGTATAAATATAACGTTATTTATATGTCCCACACCATTCTACCGTATAAGCAGCTCAACTACGGTAAAGTTCGATGAATTAAGCCAGCCTGAATTTATCTATCGATAATTTTGATACTTTTTTCAGGAGCAAGACATGTGGATGGAAGCGTTCAAGCTCTGCAAGGACTACGCCCCGCGGCTTCTTGAGCAGGTTCAACGAGACTTCGACAAATCGAGCAGCACTTCCATTCGACTTCGGGATGACGTTGAGCTGGTGAATCAAGGGAACGAGTTTGAAATGATTGGAGAGAACAAGGCAGCCATTGAATGCTATTTGAAATTGGGAGACACGGGAGACGGGAACCCTGACATGCTTGCCAAGTATTGGTTGAGAGGGGCTGAGCTGGCTTTGAATTTCTACAAAGACTCTTACGGGGAAAATGCGGTCACCATTTTCGCTACAAAGCTGGGGAGCATTGGAGATCATGGCACGTCTGCCGCACTGTTGGTTGACATTGGAAAGTATGAAGAGTCTCTTGAGGAGCTAATTGCGGGAGAAATGTGGGAAGATGCGAATCGTGCTGCTAGTGAAATGGGTTCAGAGTTAGACCTCATTTATTTAATTAAATTATTTAAATTCGAAGTTCAGTATTGTCAGAAACACTTGGTGAACTGAATGCGTTTTTATTCTCAGTAGTATGATGGACTACGTTCGTGATCGCTACACCGCTGCTCTGAAACAAACCAAGAGTCTGGAACAGCTCACGAACATCAATCTTCAGGCTGCGCTGGAATATTTGGAAGATGAAGGGGAATGGGACGAGTTGCTGGATCGAGCTCGAGTGGACAAAGGCTTGCTCTACTTCTACTTGGCCAAGTACATGCCAATTCTTATTGCGGAAAAAGAACCTATCAGAGCCTTGGAAATTTATGACAAGTACGGAGTCTGTGTTTGGAAGGAACATATCAGAATCTATGAGAACGTCGTATTTTGCTACTTTCAAGACGCGGACTGGGATCAATACGAGAACAATTTATTGTTGCGGGATGTAACGTTCAAATTGGTACGAGAACCTATGGTGATCTTTGCGTCACACCTTTGCCTTACGGATAATGAATTTCCTCGGATTGGCGAACGCTACCTGTCACTATCACATTCAGATCCGGTCAAGTTTTTCAGGCGGTATGCGAGTAGAACTTTCTCTGTGGGCAGAACGTTCTGCCTACATGCCTCAATTAAAGCCAAAACGGGAATTCAACCAATTCAATGTGACAAGTACGGTTCGCAAATCCGATGACGCTTGGCCGTCCGTAAGGTAAAGATCTGACTCGTAAGCTGTGAGCAGGACTGCATATTCTTGGTCTGCTTCGATTGGACTCTAAGTTTAGTTGTGCAAAGTTGTGGAACGTTTATGTTTTTTGCTGTTGCAGCTGATGAAAATGGAAAGGGACAAAGAGCCGTCGGAGGAAGACTTGATTTCAATCACCGGCATACTCCACATGGTGCATTTGGTTGCCAATCGGTCGGCATATCGTCAAGTTCGTGGAATGGAGGAGTTGACAGTCAAAGCTACGATTTCTATGCTGCGCTATACTGACATTATATCGGCAGAAAGAATCTATTTTGAAGCAGCGGTTGGTTGCAAGGTAGAATTTCATCATTTTCCATATGACCCTTAATATTTCTCCCTTTTACTGTCCATGTACAACAGTCTGAACTTAATTAAGCGAAACGTTGAGGTTTATCCCTTATATCTTGTGCTCAATTAGGCAATGGGATGGCTTGGAATGGGCTTCGTCTTTATGAATCACTACATGGATATTTTCGAGGCGGTGGAAGCAGGGCGTCGGGACACTACTGGAATTGACTATTCGGAGTTTTTAGGAACGGATGTTCCGAGCTACTGTCCACTTCCGAATTTCCACATGGTTGAACCGGGGGAACACGAAGAGGCTCGAGATTGGATTTTGGCAATTTCAATGGATCGGAATGTTTTTCCGGTAATGTGACCGGTCTTTCGATTTCCTTCCTTACTGTAACTAGTATTAATTTATAATTCAATTTCGTTAAAAACTACATTTAAGTTCCCATTTTTAATTTCAATTCCACAATTCAATATATGGTGAGAGATAGTAATATGATTTCCATAACTGATTATTCGCAGGAACTTCGGACTGACCATCGAAGTGTGTATGAAGCTTCTCTTCGAGTTCCCGAGAGTCCCGACTGCTCTCAAAGCTGTGTCGTGTCCGGCTATCCTGCTGTAACAAACCCAGTGAGGTTCATGGATACTGACAAATTGGCTAACAAAACGGAATATGATCACTTCTGCAAGCTTCACTCAACTGGAGAATTCCCACCACTTCAGAATGTTCAACAATTTATAATTCGTTGGGCTCGAGGGACTGAGAATTTTGGTCAGCCAAAGAGAAAACTACAGTTACTTAATATGCTCCCATAAATTATTCACACATGCTGTTACTGGGTGTTAGTTTACTAACTGAACTTAAGAACTAGTATAAGTAAACCAGGAAGAGGTCCCAAGGTATCGAAATAAACCATTTCAACTCGACGCTGTTTTCATTCCAAAAATTTATCGACACGTAGAATCTGGCCTATTTATTCATTTTAGATAATGCGCTGTCTTTCATTCTGGTTCTATGGACAGTATGCTTCAATTCAGAAACAGGGACCAGTATTTTCAGAACAAGTCCGTTGACAAGTAAAGTATTCAATTATTGTAGTATTATTTACAAACGTATTCGTAGGTTGAATAGGCTCGCTAAGTAGTTCTAGTTCTGTTTGACAAAAGGTCAATGGGGTAAATATAGACCTTCTCTTCGAAAGTGACGTATGCCATGCAGAGCTTGTTCACCAATTCGTCTGGACCACTCGACTTCCCTTCTTCTCGGATAGCATAGGAACCAGTCGCGAAGGCAGCCACGCCGTCTTCAAAGTGGAATCGTGTTGGGACCTTCTGATCAATCAAATATGTGTCACCGTCCCAGGAACATGCAAGGATTTTCCCTTCAGCTTCAAATAGAGACAAGATTTGGTGGTCAACTTGAAGGCTCCTATAATATTAAAAGCATGACTCGGAATTAGGCCTAATTTTGGCATACAATTCCAGATTTGTTCACAGAGATTCGATCAGTGGTTGACATGAAACGCGAAACTCAGCTCGTTCTGCATTTCTCTCATTATATATTATCATAACGCTTTATAGGAATGGGAATATGAAAAGCTGGGTTTCACATTTGTCATAGTTAGTTTCATCTTCAGCTCGCTATACTTATATGTTCTTACCACTGAATCTGATTCTCCTTGGAAATTATAATAGTACCGTCCAAGGTTGCCACCGCGTAGAAATCATCCGAGACTCCATCAGATATATTCCCAGCCACTTCTGAAGACATGCTTTGGTTGTGTAAATGATTCACATCCAAACTGTGGTAGTCAATTGTAATGTGTTCGAAGGGTGAGCAGCTCTTGCGCTCCTCAGGACTGAAATCGTTGTTCGTATTAAACCATTAGTTTAGTGCAGACTGCGACAAGCATGCTAATGTCATTAATTATTAATCACTTACTTTTGCCGCTCATGACTTCCATGCTGAACTTCGGCTGAGAAGACAGTAGTGGCTCCGGCTGAGGAGAAGACTGTGGACACATTTCCAGAACCCAATCCAGATGAGCTGGTGTTGGGTCGAGCTTTGGCCTTTTCCGCAGAGGACGCTGGTTTCTCAGTGATCTGCGTCACTGTCCCACCTGGCTGCCCCACGAGAATCGACACAAGCCCACCCGTCCGGTGAAGAGCAATGGAACCAACCTGATTCGCAAATTCCCACTTATTCATAGCAAATAGACGGCCATCATACGTATCACTCCATTCTGATCGACCGTCAGCGTCTTTACTATTCCCACTTGTCTGCTTGTCATCCTGAAAGTTAATTTAATATAAATTATTGTTATTTACAAACTCACGGAATTCAATGATATCCAGCTACTTAATAGGAAACTGCAAGAAATACAAATGCGATTTACTAGCATTCTTAGAAATAATTTTCGATTATTTAGCTCTATTTATATTTATTTATATTTAAGCTAAGCTAATTTCTGTACTTACAACTTCAGAGTGAGTCTCAGGTTTCCACTGGTAAGTTCGCACAACTCGATCCGTGAGTCCAATAATCATTTCAATCAGACCATCCCCGTTCACATCTCCCAAATGAAGAGTTTTGGTGTTGGGTGGAATCCGTTGTGAGTGAAATGGCCAGATGATGAGATGATCGGGCGGTAGAAACTGAGGCGGAGCATCCACCTCGTCCATACCACTTCTCTCGACTGAAGATAGCTCAGCCTCAACATCAAAGACATGACACCAGCCCTCCACTGTGACCACGACGAGGAAGTTTTTTGAAATATTTAGTAAGTCACCCACAGCCAGAGCTGCAATGGTGCCCAGGTCCGAGGCTCCACAGATACACTTGTCATCTCGGTAAATGACCAGTTCTCCATCTGAACTCCCAATAATAAATTCACTCAATCCATCATTGTCACAGTCACCAAAGCAGGCGGCGTTTTTCAGTACACTTCCACTGAACTTGAGTTCCACACAGTCGACTAGAGATAGGGTACGCATTGTTCGGATAATTGGATTATACTTTACAATATAAATTATGCAATAGTTGAATGTAGAGATAGAGATTAGTAGTTGGTTGATAACGTAACTTGGTGGAAAATGTTTATCATTTATTTGAGAAAAGAAGGTACTGTTCTAGAGAAGCTTCTCAACTCCTCGTCGAGGAGGGTAGGAATCTGCGTCTTCAAGAATGGTTGTGTGACTCATGGGCAATTGAGTGGCTGAAGGGACACGAGTGAGCATTTGCCATCTATTCGGTGGCCAAACTATGCATTTGGCTTTAGACTTGACCAACCCTAAAGGCACTGCACCGAATATATTTGAATCTAACGAGTGGCCGTGATGATCTCCTTCAACCCAGCAGTGGCCGGGAGGGACCTTGACGGTCGACTCTTTGTATCCACGCGTTTCAATAACGTCTCCCTAAAATTAAACATTTTTATTTTACATGATAATTCTTAATTTCTGTATGCGTTTTAAACTTTATTACCTACCTACATTTTTAACGCATTTCGTAGGTAGTTACTATGTAGTCAATTAAAATGCCAGAATTTGGCTAGTTTGTAGTAATTTGAAGTAATTTTATAATTTGAGTCAATTAAAGCTGGTCAGCCCCTATTTTGTCACACCTTGCTTAATATATGTTTAGTATCATCAACTAACTACAAGGAAACCATAGAAATTCTCAAAAGTTTGCTTTTTGTGGATCCATAGCTAAACTTCAATGACGGACCTGCTCCATGGCCCTGTCGCCAGTATTAGTGTGACGTGAGGGAGGTGCGTAAAGTACTTATAGCGAAACCATCAAAACCAGGCCTCTATATTTAATGCATTTACGCCTAAAATTAAAAATGACTCCTTTTCAAAACACGTGAATTGAAATACTGCATTCTGATGAACTCCAGATCGTTTCAATTATTCGCCCTGTATTTTCTCTGTTGACGTCACACAGGGTACGCATTCGAAAGCGAAGATCATCAAAGTTCAGGGTCGATATATTAAACCAGTAATGCGCGGGCTACGGTGGTAGTCGTTGATACTTAACCTTGAATTATAATGCTCTAATAGTGTCTGATTGATGACATTCATTACTCGCTATGTGTAGCCAACGCTGCAACGCGGTTGGATTGTACTTGTCGTCGTACATGGAGTTTTTTTAAAGCAACACGTATTAGGAAACTCTTCACCTGTGACCTGTACTAAAAAATTACTCGAACAAAAATTGTCGTGCTCAGAGATACAAAAAGCAACTTCCGTTTAAATAACTTTTTGCCGTGTCAGGTGTCAAGTGTTAGCGTCAGGTTCAGGTCACAGATTAAACGTAACCTTTGACAACTTTGGTCTGACCTGTCACCTGTGCGAGAGCACCAACTTTCGTTAAGGTCATCACTTCGTACAGGACACGTTAAAAAACTTTAAAAAGTTTCCGTCGGCCCCTTTAGGAACAATCCCAGCTGCAAGGCGACTAACTGCATTATGCGCTCGATATTTGACATGTAATTGTGACTCACTCCAAGGCCAATGACTCTTTTGATGATACGCTGTCGTGGGTCAGAGGGCGAGACGAGGGCCACGATGTCCCCTCGATGAATTTGATGGAAGGAGTTGGTGGCCACAGGCCAGTTGTAGAGAAAGACGTAGTCGGTGGCCAGTGATCGTTCTTGAAGCGGATTGAGAACCGGCTGCATGGAACACCCTTCCACCTTGGCTACATATCCAAACACATCGATAATGGTCACACCAGCAGGAATGCTAAAGGCCAAAGTGCCCACCAGTCGTCTCAAACCCGTAGACAGGCTGGACATTGGAACTCACTCTCCGCTCTGCCGCCTTGTATGCTCTACGATCTCAGAAACTAGTGAATCATGCTCTGCAACTCACTCCTTCCTGGCCAGATCTCGATCTCCACCAAATAGACAATGACCTGACTTGCACAAAATCTGCGCAATTTCTTGTCTTGGGAAATGGTCTAATTTTGATTTGGCCCTGGTCCAAATTGGAGAGAACGGAACTTTGCCGCTTTTGGCCTACGTGACAAGGAGCACGAGGGCAGGGTAGTTTTGCAATGCAAGGATTCATAAATCCCAAACGACTCCTGGAAAGGATGATTCGAGCCCAGCAACAACCATGAGAAATGTTGAGACAATATATGTACGTATAAAACATAAGATAAAGGATGAACAATAACTATTAGAGTAATTATCGTAATTAAAATTGGCTCGTAGGCCATAAAACAGGTTCCCAGTCATTTAAATTATTAGCTGTTCCTCCAATGCAGAAGAAATAATAAAATTGAGTCTTTACGGATACGTGATGCAGAATGCAAATTGTACGATTGGAGATAAATAGAAGCAAACTCGAAGATAAAACAGTTTTTTTCTCGACATTCATCTAATGGTTATGATTCATTTATTCATTTTCGACAATAGTTCATGTTAGTAGCTGCTAGTCAAGTTGAAGTCTTCAATACTAATAGATATAACAAACACTATTGTTCCGGTTAATAAAAACATCCTCGGACGATAAAAATAATTTTGCGACCTTGTCCGAGGAAGCATTTTGAATATAAAATTGGACATACACAAATATGATTGTCTATTCAACAGGTTAGTGGTTAGTATAACCGGTTCTTAGGTGAGTACCGTAAAGTTAATCTACTTTTGGCAGAATCTCAATAATAAATAAATTACCAATTGAGTATTTTACGAATCATCCAAATGCTAGAGCAACCTCAATAAAGTCTGTTACTAGACTGAAAACTAATGCAAATCTAAAATGGATACTTCAGAAATAGACTAGAACTTACATCAACGGGACAATGGGTAGGTATGCAAATCAATATACCTACCCACATATTTTAACAATTTTACAATAATTTTCATGAAAACATTTCACCCTCATCTCAATTTATAAAAGTGTAGACGAAAATATCGATCAAATAAGTATTGATTGAAGTGGCTGTGGCTGTAGCAGTAAAACGGACTTAACAGTATTGACAGGCCGAGTGGCAGTCTTCAATTTTACTTATTGAGCAATGTCAAGAGTACGACTTTTCTTGTCGGCTTGTGCAATAGTGACATCGAATTGATCCTGCAAAGAAACGAACATAATCGGTAAACTTAACCGCAAGGTATTTCACAAGATAGGTATTAAACTAAATTGTAGCAGCCGTATTGAAAGGTGGCGAAATCTCAGAAATTAAAACAATCGGATCAAAAGAAAACGTGTTTCCCGTTGGTGAAGATAAGGAAGACAATTTTATTGCATTACCATCTTCTACGCACCATAAGGTAAGAACTACAGAATTTAATATCGAATTTACTAGAAATTACATACACGGAGTTTAAACTAAAATCTAACTTCATACTGTGAAGAATCACAAATATATTTTAAGACACATGCTTAGTTCGGACAATTGCCAAATATCAAGTACAGTTTCTTTATTTTTCTAACAAACTGGCCTTGCAATATCAGGTACGATATATTCTTAACACGACACGTTCCTGGGCTATTCTTTACAACTGGGCCTTCCAGAGGACCAGATTAATTTTAGGCGTTACTTTAATTAAAGGCACAATACTTATGTCAACGGCTACAGAAGTCAATTAAGATATTTTCTTAACTATCTAGAGCAACTAATAAGGGTCTCAAAAATAATTGGGAATTTATGTAACCCAATTTCGAAGGGAACAAATGAACTGTTAATTCGGTGCAGCCCAGCCATTAACACAAATTAATAGTCTACTTCGTAGTTTACGAGGACATATGGAGCAATCCATATAATGTGACACTTTTCGTAATTTAGGTTCTAACTGTAACGCAAAGAGACGAGGGACGGATTACATGTTACATGAATGGTTGACTTGCTCTACAGTACAAATGACTAGTTAAACGTCTTCGAATGAAAGGCTGTAGGCAGTTCTTGATTCGTTGCACGAATCACTGAAAATACATACTTTGAGAACGAGATCACACTGACTAGATACATGGATTTGAATTTGAGTGTTGGAGTACAAGTAAAACACACGATGCTGTAAAGGCACAGGTGAAGTTTCTTTTTTGCGAACGTTGTTTTCAAGGATTTTTCATTTGCCAACACTCGCACTTCAACAGGAATCTGAAGTGGCACGTGGCACTACTGTGACTGTGAGTGTTGTTTGGTAAATCCATCCTAGGGTTTCATAGGTAGTAATAACTACTTTAAATCGCGCCCGAAAGAGGTTAAAATATTAATATAAACAAAATACGATTTTGAAGCCTAGTCGACTTACGTAGTGCTTCATGTAGGACAAAAATACATTCCAGAACACTGTAACGACGTTGATATATAGAACGCGGTAACGAGTTGGCACAAGGTAAAAATTTATGAACTGGCAAGGAGGCCATATCACCCAGTCCACCTGAAAAGAAGTATTGACATTGAGCAAATGTTTTGTATACACTCTCAATTTCCATTAAATGTGTATCAGTTCCTAACCATGTAAACATATGGGAACTTATGTGCAAACTCTCTCCAGCACCCCTGAAAATCCTTCCCTTCCAGCCATGCCATGCCCATGAAGAATTGGACATTGAAAAATGGGCAAACAAATAATTGATCCACTAAAATCTTTTTCCAGACTGTAGCTGTTGACCGGCCGGGCAGCCAAACATCCAAGTACTTGTAAAAATAATGGTGTGGAGGACCTTCGAATATTCCAACGGCAGCCATCCTACCTGGTAATAAAATAAAAATGATAACCATCAATAAATCATTCAATGGAAAACAATCTCTTCCACAGACATTTTTAACAATACCTATTTTTTTGAACTACTGCAAGCTTTGAGTGACTATTTGAATGCTTCAAGGTAATTAGACGAGGCAGAGGAAACTGACAAAAATACATTCATTCAATAGTTAAGGTACGTGTGTGTACGTTAAAATACTTACATATTAAGTTACGCGAATTCAAACACTGTAAAACACTGTATTCTCAACAATAAGTACCCAATACAGGGCTACGTTCATCATTCGAAGTACGTACGAGTAATCCAAAACTACATCTACGATGAATTAGTTTGTGTTTGTAGTAATTAGTCATTCCACCACACGCAGTGAGAAGAAACAAACGATATTGCAGTTCTTATACACAGGCATATGCATGTATATTGTTTTGGTAAGCATATCCAGACACTAGACAAATTGAGACTTGAAAAGAATGTTATCAAAACTTGTTTTTCTACATTTGAGAATTAAAATACCAACAAACATGAATCCAATATACCTAGCTATACACGGATGGTATGCAAATAAGTTGCATTGCCATGCATGTACCTCATTCCAGCCATCATGCACTTGCCACGTGTGACGCTACTAGAGTGCTCAGTGCTCAACTCCAGCATGCACCAAGCATGTGACCAATCGGTCTTCCCATTTCCCATGCACGTGCAATGAAATCCGCCACGCACCAAACGCACATAATTAGATGACTCTTACGAAAGACCTGCTGGCCCGTAAAAATTTTAACTCGTGACTTGTGACCCATGCATCATGCAATGTACCTGACACGTGATATTAGATTTTGAGCGCACTTTCTGCATCTGCATTAGTTGCAACTTACGGACTCGGGTATTGTCGATGTCTGTGTGTACTCCCCTTCGGATTTCCAGCTTCTGCTCCACAACGTCACCTATGACGAAAAGTATAGCTCCCGACACGGTGTTTGTTACCACAGCCCATCGACTCGTGAACAAGGTGGAGAGCACTTTGCGGCATCCTTCTTGAATATTCCTGAAGGCCATGGTACAGGGACAACCTCTTTAGTCCCCTTATGACATGGTAATGGTGAAGTGAAGCTGGGCGGGTCAAATATCACTAAAAGTCTTAAATCCACATGTTAATTAACTGATGGATACACATGAAAATTTGAAAGTATAATTCGAGTTAAGTAAATGCCCTACAACACAATACAAAATGCAACTCGTACTCGTATGCTTTATACAGATAGGTACTTGCACGGGCTGAAATGAGCGGTGATATTTTTAAAAGCTGCTCACGTGGCTAATCGAATACGCGCCAAATCCCTGCATTCTATTTAAACAAAGTGTTAGCGAGACTGAGCTCCGGACCTGATGCAGGACAGGCCAAACTTCCAATTTATGCTAATGTGTGAACATGAATATGACCACACTGACCACGACGCTTTAAAACCCAATGTAACAATAGCTAACCCTAATATAACTTACTACTAGCCTAATATACATACAATACATAGTTGATAGTTGAACTGCAATTCTTAAAAATGTAATTTCTAATTAGTTATTGATCATAATAAAATTAACACCCTTGTGAAATTGTGCATGGATGGAGCATTCTATTCTAAAAACTAAAGCAACCAATGTGAAATAAATGATCTTAAAGCCTCGAACTTGTTTACACTTAGGTTTCATGTTCTACATCTTCCGTTTCTACATCACACTAAAGTGTTATTAGGCGAAAAAATCACAGCTATCAAAAGGATCATCAAGGAAGCAATACTTTAACTTTAATTCAGTCCAGTAATTTTTCATGCAAGTCACATTAAGAAGAACGTAAAATGATTATCATATATCATCTCGTTAGAAACTCTATGAAAACCAAGTTTCAGGGTCCGTCGCCTCACGCAACATGAGAATATACGTTGAGACCTGGGACTTCAAACCTGGAGTTTTGTACAGATGAACAAAATGAGAAATGTTGCACTGATTTACCGCAGTGTATTTCGCAGTTAGAGAATAATTAAATTTTACAGCGTGGGTCATGGGTAGTCTGCACTTTAGCAGCACCCTTCGCCTTCATATGAACACCACCCTCATACACGCACACTAATATTATTCAAACGGACTTTCTGTAAAACCCACGCCCAGCCACTCCATCCAATAAAACCCGCGCTAGCTGCCTTTATACAGAATAGGCCTCAACGCCGCCAGCGCCCCACCGAAGTGTGTTTTCATCCATTCTCCACTACTGGCCAACACGATCTATTATCTCTCTAACCCGCACTACTGCACTACTACTTACTGGGCTACGGGCTACGGGCTAGGCTGCCCCTTGTATGCGTGTGTTTTCAGCAACAACGCTACTACTTGGCTTGGCTATACTAAAAGTGCTATGCATTATGTTATACGTTATCCTTCGCTTTGCTGGTTACGTTGCAGTTGCAGGCTTCTTGGCTTCGTACGGATGATGATGATCGGCTAGCCTTTTCATATTCATTCATTTCCACTGTGTCGGTTCTCTGCTCTCTTCTGCTGCTGCAGTCTGAAGGACCCAACCGATTCTGCTGAGTTTGTGAGGTTAAATTAGTGTCACAAGAAAGAAGCCGGCTAATGTGGTGCTGTGCTTGACGGCTTTGAGTAGAATCATACACGCACGGAGTTAACGCTGTCTAGAACATTTCCACTATCCAGAGGAGGGGTAGGTCACTTCACTGTTTGATATTGCCATTATTCAGTATTGGACTTCTATTTGATTTGTAAATCAGTCCTGTCAAATATTCAAATTTGATTTGTAAATCAGTCCTGTCAAATATTCAAACTAAGCTAGCGCTACCAAAATGCATGCAAAACAAACTAATACAGTCACAAGTTTAACTGTGTGGCAACTCATGGGGCATGGGTATGGGTAGACGACCAGCCTTTCCTAATTAAAAATATATGGCTGAGAGTGTGCTACACATATAATGTATAAAATATATTGTGTAACGGATTCATAATGCTTGGGTTGCTTCTTTGGTAATTCGTAATGTAAATCGCTGAGTATATACAAAATGTAAAGTAATTATAAAATGGGGTAATTGACTTGTCTTGTAAGGCTAATATATTTGTATTTATTTTTGTTGAAATTAGAGGACGTTCAACAGTTGAAATATCTCAAATCGGACCCGAGTTTACAAATTAAATCAGGATGATGAATATTGACGAAGAAGACATGGAAGCCTCTCCTGAGTATGAGCCCATCAACCAGTCCATGGCCTCACCGGACTCCCAATCCTCTCAACCTTCAGTGAAGCTCCACATGCGGCGGATTCATGATAGCAGCGGAACTCATGTGGAAATGATACACTTGGATGACGAGTCAAGCCTGGAAGACTCAGACGAGGAAGACGACGATGGGGAATCGGATGAGGAAGACCCTAATCAGTATGATACCTCCACGCTTGACTCAGACTCAAACCCAGTCCCGAATCAGCAGCCCTTTCCGTCGTCAAGTAATATTAACATGGCTCGAATGCTCAGTGCTCTGAAGAATAATAGTAATATTACTATCGAGGAAGTCCCTCAAGTCACGCCCATTATGTCTCAATTCCAACCAATTCCAAACTATGCCTTCAACCGAAACAATTTCCCAGTCACCAGCATTACGCCTCTCATGACGCGGAAACGGATGGATCCCAGACAGGCTCAAGGCTTCATCGAAGAGGAAAGTGACAGCGAGCCAGATGAAGACGATGATGACGATGACGACGAGGAGGATGATGAGGATGATGCGGACGAAGATCCGAGACAAGGAATTCTTTTACGACGCCCACTGGACGTCGAAATAATTGAAATACCCCCTTCGGTCAATTTGGTAACGGATGACGAGTCCAACTTTACGAATGCCAGAAGTGGAGAGGAGTCCAATACGACCAATGCTCGGAGTAACTCCGTGTCCAGAGACGGTGCAATTATTGTTGAGGCTGATGGAGGACTAGGGATACCAGAAAGAAAAATTGTCAAGCGGGGACGTCCTCGAAAAATCCGTATCGATCCTGCTGAGAATCCGGAAGATCCTGATGACCGTACCAGGAGAACTCAAAGGAAGAGAAAGCCGACGAAGCCCTTTATGCATGAGATCATTGTGCGTAAGAACCGGAAGCGTCGAGCTGATGAACTTGATGATACGAGTAATAGCAATAGCAGGAGAGGCGGTGAGCTGGAGTCACCTGGGCCTTGCTTTTTGCCTCAAGACATGAAGCAAATGATCGTAACAAATAGTGATGTTACGAGTTTGATGCCGCGCAAAAGTCGTGGAAGGGGAAGGCCAAGTACTGGAAGAGCACGGGGACGACCCAGGGGATCCACGTTAAAAAATAGAATGGATCGGGAGGCCGCTGCGGCTTTAGTTGAGGAAGCAATGGATGCTGTAATTAATCAATTGGACCTTTCACCGGATTCGACCGTAGTTGACCCGTCGATCACTGTGATTCCCACCGAGCCCAGGGACGGACGGAGGCGAAGAGGTCGTGGTGCTCCACGAGGTACACATTTGATACTAACTTATTACATATTTTCACTCTCTTATTTTGTATTTTGGGAATATCCAATTACCTATTTATATATGTCTGTGTATCTGGAATTAGGACCACGGGGTTCACGGTCCCGAGGAGGAGCAAGAAGAATATTGACAGCAAGAAGGCAAAGAATCGTCAAACCCAAACCACCTCCTGTTGAAAAGGAATCCTCTCTTCAGGTCTTTGAAGAGGAAACACGAATGAGTTCTGATATCAAAGTCCACCTTCGTAAGTGAAATATGAATACGAAAGAACAATGCAAGAAAACATTGTTTGGATTGTATGTAATGTACAATTTGTTAGATAATCAAGCAGCTAATTGCAAAATTATATCGAATTACAATTATTATTCCATACTTAACAGATTTGCAGCCAGCTCAGGAAGTTGAAGAAGCTAGTAATCTCAGCTCTACCAGCACATCCGTCACAACAAAAATGAAAAAGTTTACAAAAATAGATATTGACGAGAGGTGAGCTTGAGAGATTATTAAAATTACTCGTATGTTCAAGACGGATTACTCGAGTTTACCAGTTCACACTGACTATTAACGATTTATCTCTCTATTCAGGAAACCAGTTACTGCTGAGACATTGTTTGAGTATAAGTGGCCGCAAGACGATCGAGATGCGGAGTTGTACATGCTACAAGAGCAAGTGTCCGAGTACTTGGGAATCAAATCCTTCAAGCGCAAGTACCCTGACCTCACTCGGCGTATTGTTGACATGCCAGAGCGAGACTTTCTTCGAGAGAGAAAAATTGTGACGGAGACACAGGCTGATTTGGGTCTCACTGCCTTGAACAGCAACGACGTCACGGATATCATGTTCAACGACTTTCCCGACAAGTATGAGGAATTCAGGAAGGCAACTCAAGATAAACGAGAGCGTGAACTTCTCAAACAAAAACCCCTGCCACCGCCTACGCCGGTCGTACGAGACAAGAATGCTGAATTCTACAAACGAGCCCTTAAGTCTGCTTCCAAATGGAATTTCAAATTCAATAAGGAACGGCGAGAGGAGAGATCCTGTTCATTTGACCTTCAGACCTACACATTGAATATTCAAGAATCCAAAATGAAGATTTTACCTCCCGAGATAACGAAGATTGGTTACTATCCAGTTACCGTTCTACCTGGACAGTATTCTGATAACTATAGAGAGTAAGTTTAAATAGTTTCCAGAATATTTGAAAAATCACTGATATTCATGCACTCACTTAATTTGTAATTTCATTTTGTAACTCTTCAGATATACTTCTGCAGAGTTAAAATATTTACCATTAGGTACTGTTTGCTATGGACCAATTCACGAGAATGGAATTCACGTGCCTGATTCTGAAGACAGTGACTCAGACTCGTCAGACTCTTCCTCATCAGGAGATTCTTCGTACGTCTACAAACAAAACTTTATCCAAATTGAGTATTAAATTAAGATGCCAGGTTAAACTATAAGATCCTCAAAGACTTAACTCTATGTTTGAATTTTAGATCATCCAGTGATGATGACGATGACGATGATTCGGATGATGACTCGAGTTCTGCGTCTCCGGGAAGACGAAGTTCACAGCGTACTTCTTCCGCCGGACTTCAAAAATCTGAATCTACTGATATCTGCAAAAGCTGTAACGGAACCACAATTAAGAACAAAAATGGTGTTTCCGAAATTCTCATTCACTGTACTAAATGCAATATTCCAAGTAAGTTTTCAGTTTTATCCCGTACACTTCCGGAACATTGGTCACATTTGGACAATGAAGCGTTGCTACTGGCGCAAAATAAAGCATATGTTTAAGATTCTAACAGTCTTCACCTTAGGGATGCTACGCTAGTTGTAAATTGGAGCCACTAATAAAATATTTTACAAAATAGTGTTAAAATGTCTAAATACTAAGAAAACGGTTAACGGTTTTGCATAATTGTGACATATGACAAATGCCGCAACTCGGCATACCACGTAAAAAGAGTGATGGTCCTCAAATGTGTGCACAATTCTACTCCTGAATAGATTTCTGTATTTAATTATTGCCAAAACATACTTGTAATATGGAAGACTACAGCATAAGGCATAATGTATTTTAGCCAGAAAATAAGTTTCACGCAAGACAAGCTGAAGTAACCAATATTCAATTTTATTTCAGATCATCCATCTTGCTTGGAACTGTCCATGGATATGCTTCCACATATCAGAAAATACAACTGGCAATGTACGGAGTGCAAGAATTGCATAGAGTGTAATGATCCAGCAGATGAAGATAAAATGTTATTCTGTGACTTGTGTGACCGAGGGTATGTATTAATTATTTCTCCGGTGCTAAAACTTTATATTCCCACTTTACCTGTGAATTATTTACATTTATAAAGGTATCATATCTACTGCGTTGGTTTGAGGAAAGTTCCGACTGGTCGGTGGCACTGTCGAGTTTGCTCCTTGTGCTATTCCTGTGGTGCGACCAAACCGTCGCCTGATGATCGTATGGCTGAATGGCATCACGAGGTACTACTGAAATTAAGGGAAACCATTGAATTTATATATTTCACTCGTTTCTCAATTTATTTGTCCTAATTTTTAGTTCAAGAAGGGAGACAAGGGTTCTCGCCATTACATGCATTCGCTGTGTACACCTTGTCATAAATTGTACAAGAAGGGCCAATACTGTCCAACTTGCTTGAAATGTCATCAGAAAATGGACGATCGGTCACTCTTGGAATGTCACATGTGCGACAAGTGGATTCATCGGGGTAAGATGTTTTGCGCCATCAAGAGTAAAACAGCATGGTCAGAAGTTTATACTGTCAATTGAAAACTTTTTTATTTTATTTTCTCGTTAGATTGTGCCAAGCAAAAACTTCAAACTGCACTGGGGTACATGTGTGAGCCCTGCGACACAGCATTCAAGTCCAAGTGGAAACCTCCAACTCCAGCTCATATGAGTCAACAAGTTTAACGTATGCCCTAACGGCGAAAGTATTTGAAGCAGAGCTTCTTCAACCTGTTCTGGAAACTCAGAATGAAGCTAGCACTAAATGAAAAAAGAGGCAGATGCAAAGTAATAGCGAGTATTTTTTGTCACTGATTGTTAATATTAATATTTTTATATGTTGGACTGTTTTGTTCGCTTTATTTGTTCTAGAATTTGTTTTGTCTCTTACTAAACTACTGCCACTGCATACGCATGCATGTCTTTTACTAATAAACTTGTTGAATTAAAGTTCAACTAAATATGAATTTAGTATTGATTCAACATGCGGATTATACCTGACAGTGGAAATTCATATTATTTAAGAAAGTTCAGTGGGGTCAAGTCTAATTTCTGGATACTGCTTCATTAACAAAAATTTTCAAATCTAAAGTTCAAAAGAGAATCAGCTTCAAAACAGCAGCAAAGGCTTCCATCATAGTCGTTGATTTGAACTTTTACTCCTTGCGGTGGCACTCAAACTCAATCGTTAATCCAATCCATCAAGTGTGGTGGGACTACATTGTACCTTTTAATGAATATGATTGGGTAACAATAATGTGTGTTATCTACATATATCTACCGAGCCATATTTTCGTTATATCGCATACAGCAGTGCCTGTGTGAACTACTTGCTAGATTTCTCTCTCTTCTGCTGTACCTGAGACTCGGATAACCAAAATTAATGGCATATAAAAAAAGTTTAGATGAAGCACATTAAGTATTATTCAAATTCAAATCAGCATAAAATAGATGCACACATCACATACTTCGGCCAAGAATAAGACATTTACAAAACGTCAAATCTAGAATGGAACTACTACGCGATAACGTAGATACATCGAGAGACACAGGAATCATTCAAGCAAGAAGCTGTAATCACAAGTACCACACCTCCTACGATGAAATATAGTAGAAAGAAAATCAAATGCAGGCAACAAGAAAGAAGATAATGTGAATTAACAAAGCATGAAACAGATGGGAAAAGGTCGAGCCCGCATAAGCACTGCAGCAGCGTGTGATGTGTGATGTACCAGAGAGAACAATGAAAAAATAGCCAGTGCAGTACAAATTAATGTGATCTACCAAAAACATGCATCGGTGGTAGACAACACACGACATTGGTTGAATTTTGCATTCGTAGACGTAGACCATCACCATCATCATGGGCATCCATCACATATATGTAAATGCATTTTTAGTATTTTTAGAGCTCTCTTACGTGTGTACTGAAAACGGAAATACTGAATTACTACTCGCAACTCGCAATTCAGAGGGAGCAGGCTTTCACCAAATACTTACCGTGTGTGTGGTGCATTAACTACATGATATGAACAGCACAGAGACTGTTATTTACTTCATAATTACATTACATTTAGTGTGAACCACGATGATTTATTCAGAGTAAGCAAAAGCAAAGAAAACTCGAACCTCCGCTCCTTCGTCAACATTTTCTATTCGTAGAAGAAGGCTGAGTAGACGAAATTACTTAAAAACTTTTGTAGTAAACATACAGCAGCCTCGTTCTAAGTTCTAAGCATGCATAATCCATAATTGGAGATGAGAAAACCGCTGAAGACATCATAATCATGGCTCCTAAAGCTTAATTACATTTTTATTGTGGATATGTAATCATTAATATATTGGATCTGGTTAACATCTCGCGGTTGAACTTTCCTTAGAATACCTGCAATTCTTGAATAGAAGAACACTTTTCGATTGAGCGATATTACTACTTTTAAAAAATGGACAATTCTTTTGGCTTTGAATTGAACAACTTACTTTTATAACGTTCGTATTATTTGGTCTTCTACAGATATTCTATATTTTGCAGTTTCCGTCCGTCACTCCGTCCAGTTGTCCGCCTTTACTCTTACTGGGCCGGGGTATAGCGGAGCTTGATAGCTTAAAATGTTCGTCTCGGTTCAGGTAACCAAACGAAGTATTATTGGTGATCCAATTCTGGTGACCCTGTGACCATTAAGTGACCCAAAAACCCAAAAAAAAGCCTTTTTGGCACCTTTCTGCTCGTTTTGCACCGGAATCGTTAATCTGTGCATAATAGAAACGCAAATAGAACTAGTAATGCCGGGAGTCAAGGACAAAGACAAAGGTCAATTTTGACCCTCAATATTTAGAAATAACGTCATAGTCAAAAGGTCAAAATTGGCAAACATGAAAAAGTAAAATATTAAAACTACAATGGAATACTGGGATTAGCTTTAAGCTAATGGATTTTGATATAAATTCGTCATTAATATATACGTAGAACGTAGAGAGGTACCATTATTTAAGAGAATAATTTGTTACCCTAGCTCGCTTTACAAATCAGGTGTATATATAAAGTAATGGCTGTGTTGTGTATTTCTATCATAACACTTCGTTACCACTAAAACGGTCTTTTGTAAATCAATGCTACATGTAGTTTACAAACCCTATTGATAAAATTGACCCTAGGGACTTAAGTAAATGCTCCAGCTCTTTCCAGGCATGTGAGATATAGTACTGTAAATTGATTTTTATTTCCAACGAATAAAAACAAATAGATTATCGTCCGCGGTCAATTGCACCTGGTCAATTGCGCCTATGGTGAATTGATTTTTATTTCCAACGAATAAAAACAAATAGATTATCGTCCGCGGTCAATTGCAAGTGGTCAATTGCGCCTATGGTAAATTGCGGCTATTTTTATACCTATATATGTAGTTAATCGTGAATTCTCCGTACACTAACCATAACCATTGTGTAGGGTCATTTGTTTTTATCTTAAAGACCAATAGATCTGACTCAGCATTCCTAACGCTGAAACCAAGGATATTCCACAGTTAAATCAAACACTCTAAAAAGAAGTGGCGGGCCTAACGAAATACACAAAACACAGGCCTTGCATAAATCGACGTAGATTTGATTAGCTAATGATCCGATGCTGAATCAAAATGGTTTGGATTCGGATGTTATTCAAACTTCAGAATTACTTTGCTGTGTCCAATGATTCCTGAATTTCATAAGGAATAAGGGATAGTTGAGTCTGAGTCAGGTTATACAAGTATTGCTCCGACAGTAAATGCATAAATGCATAGTATTGTATTTTAAACGAGCTACTGAAAACTTATCGGTATTGCATGTTGCATCACATATCACATCCATATGTTGTACTCTGACGATCATTGGTATTCGAGTGTTTCCGTTCAATCCCAGTTGATGATTTCAAGTTTGTTTAGCAGAAGCTTCAACTGTCAAGAAGACGTGGAACAGCAGTTTTAGCATAGCATTACAAAATGTAATCGTAATAGGAGAGAAAGTCGTTGGCAAGAAATGGCGTTTCGTTGATACTATTTTCACTTAGAGAATTGAAAACCAAAAATCAAACAGGAGGTTTCTAAAAGAGCTAGGATGAGCTTCGATGAATGAATCGATCGCTATCCAACCCGAAATACAAACCCAAAAGGGTTAGGCAGTGTATCTCAGCGATATGGCCTTTCCAATATTTCATAAAACAGTAAGGTGTAGCTGTAGCAGTGTAGCTGGTCTGCTGGTATGTATTTACATGTCCATCCCATGGATATATTTACATACACAAAGATACTAGTAATTGCAATCCCGCCCATTTTTGAATCCCGGGATTATAATGCCGAAATCCGCTCAACCCCGGGAACCCGATCCCGGGGTTTTAAAAAAATTTGAAGGAAAGCATTTGTTTGTAAACTCATTTATCATTTTACAACTTCAAAGCCATTTTATTTAAAGTGAATTCGCATAAGAAAAACATGGTACGATTTGGATTAGGTTAGGTTAGGGTAAAACTCGCTTAACCAAACTCAAAAGGATAAAACGAAACCGAACTTTGTTAAGCTTGCGAAGGGGTAATCAACAGAGCATTTAATGTAAAGGACAAATACCGTCCACGATTCCCTCCGGTTTGTAAAATTTCCATTTCCTGCTTCAGAATTGAGGCTTGGCCAGGTTTAACTGTGTTCATTTTTGGACTATTTTTGGGATCGGAACGGCGGGATCCCGGGATTGTATCACTAATACATAGATACGTATACGTATACTACTCAGGCTTGCATGTTGTTTGGACTTTCGAAAATACGTTTTTACTCCATGTTGTATTATTTATTGCTTTGCACTTTGTACCTATGTATATGTACAACATATGTATCAACATACTAATCTTAAGTGATTAGATGTACCTTTCCAAATTCCATTCCAGCTTAAGATTAACATTCTCACAATATTCGAGTAAACTGTGCACAGCACTACAGCACAGCGAAACACATAGTACGCCGTTATAACCAACGCCAAACGGACTCCATTGAATCAATAAATTGTGCTTCATTATGTGTACATTATTGATAATTCAACTGCGTTGAGGTCCTTGTCCTTAGTGATCTTCCTTTCAATAGATATACCTATATAGATTTTCTTGGGATCACATTAGTAACCTGTTCAAATCAATAATTTGTGTAGTAGAATCTACGGAAAGCCGGTTTAGCTCTAGGACCGGAAACCCGAACATGTAGTTTATTAATTAACATCTTATACTTCGCTAGATATTAAAAAATTTAAAAAAAATTACTAATTTAGCGTCTCTATGGTCAACTGCGTACGTACATCTCGTGGGAACAATCTGACTGGCTGTGAATCATCATCGCTCATCTTGAGGTATTAATTCTCTTCTTCTCTAACATATGACCACTTGAATCTGACTTCCACAATTATTGATGGTTTATAATTAGTCGGCCCTCAAAATATTCGAGTTTTCAGTCAAATAATCAGACATTTCCGTCAGATTCATAACCTAACCTATACATATGAAAAGATTTGCCGGAGAAGTCAATTTTTTGCGGGTCGAAAAATGTTTTCCCATTATTGATTATACCCTGATCTGATCCTGATCAGATGAAGGGTAGGTAATTAAGGTAAAAAGTGTTTCTCGGGGCATGAATGCTCACTCCAGCCAGTATCTATATATGGTATATCTACTTACATACTTATGTAATAGTAACTTTGTTTGGTATGTAATAAAGTATTAAGAAATCCTGAAAATTCGAGGATTACTAGCGCTGTTACGCCAATTTAAAAAAAAACACGGTTCTTGTATAAATATGTCAGCCAAGGCATCATCATTCTCCATCAGTCACGGAAAGCGTTTCACGGGTGTGAAATGCTTGGGGAACTGCTTGGGAGAGGAATAATAGGTACTCAAGTGTACAGCAGAACGCGATTACGCAGTACTTGCATGTAGCACGATTCGATTCACCAGTCAGTGGTGATTCACCTTTGCTTAAAACCATGTTTTCCACGTACCTATTATGTTTTACTTTACAGTGAAATATTCTGTTCTAGAAAAAGAAGTTTAATCGAATGTAAACTGACAATGTTATTCTGAACATAAAGTATCCCTAGCAGCAGTAATATGCTTAAATCGCTCAAATCATACAGTATTGGCGTTTCACTTGCAGTGCTTGCTTTTACGTGGTGGCATAATTCGACCATTGATCTAGGTACATTGGGGCTAGTCTGGTGCAAGTGCATCCATCGGGCTAATACGGCATCTGGAAATTATTAGAAATTGCGCCTAATGAGAAGCATCTAATTGTTTTTCAACAAGACTACTGGTGTGCCTTGTGTTGTTCATACTACATATGAAATGATACAAACCAATACCCTAAAATGCTGCAATGCGACATGCGACCTATTATAAGAGCTGTTTAAAATTAAACTTGGAAATCCCTAAATAACCTTCGGTCATTCCTATGGTTACCTATGGAGGTGGATGTAGTATGTATTCAAAGTGCTGGCAACAATATTTGCTGCTTCGCAGCTCCATATGCTGTTAACTTTGGAACTTTGAGTGTAGCATCCAACAAAATGTTTTTAAAATATATTTAAATTATTGATTCTAAGTGCGACAGTCTGTCAATAAAAATTGGTTTTGTCGCTCCTGTTGAAAACAAGTTGGCTTCATTCCTACAACAAAGCATTCGTAATTTTAATATTTCCTGAGTTGTTGCTGGAAAGATTTCCATTGGTGAAAAGTTGCTGAATTGAGTCCGACTGAGGCCTATGCCTTGTCTAGGAGCAAGGGACTATTCACCTCAGGCCTCTGACCTATCCTATTCCATTACCTCGTCCGTCTGTCTCTGTATTATTCTCATGATTACCCATCCCCGATCATTCGCCTCCACCCAGCAGCATAAGCATAGCAACCAACCGTTCGTTCCTTTCTGAGTCTTTGTTGCTTTTCGGGCGGAGGATTCGGCTCAAATTGGGATGTTTTACTTTGTATTGTAGTAAGTTGTATGATGCAGTACGGGGGAAGGAAATTCGTAATGTGAGAATTAGGCTGGTTTGGCTTAGGCCAGCAGCTACTTCTCGCATCCATCCATCTGGCTTGCCTTTCAGTTGAAAGAGATTTTGGATATTGAGAATTAGGAGTTGAGTTGAGACCAAAAAATTCAAGTGGAGGGAAATCACCGTAGGTGATTCTTTGGCTAGAACCTTCCCAGCACTAGCAGCCCATGAGTCCAAAACACTGATGTGGTTTATATCTAAACATAAAAGTGGCTGTTCTAAGATGGATTCAGGGTTATTAGTTGTATGCATGTTGAAAACTACATGCTCGGGCACCTATTATTATCACAAATTTTTTACAAAAATAAGAACCTTAAAACAAAATCCATCGCACTTCGATGTGGATTTTTAGGTACTAGATTACGCTTTGGAAAAATTATGTACTTAACTTCTTAAGGTCATTCTGAGCAAGTCTTATCTGGGTTTGAAGAAGGTTCTGTTCATAGTTCATATTTAATGGTGTGGAACAGTGAGATTTGGCTATACTTATTCCTGGGATAAGCAAACCTTACATGGTTCACAAGACGATTTGTGGATTTCCCCTATAATCGTCAACTTGTAAACAAGCAAAGGTTTAAGCAACTTTTACTGTTGGATTGAATTCTGGACGGCGATGGCGATGGACTTAACGCTGAGGGATCGTTTGGTCAATGAATACGGGAGGGGACTCAATATCATCAAGAAAAGGCCATTGGAACGCCACGGTGCAATGCTTCTCATGAAAATGAATTCAAGTTAAAGATTTATGCTAAATGTGTTGCCCTGTACATCATTCTATGTATCTCCTTAAATCCTTGACCTTCTTAAATATAGCATTATGACAAAGCCAAAGAACAAAGTATTCACAGAATCACAGCCAGAAGATGAGATATTCCGTGGAACACTTTTATAAATCTTCACTTTTGATTCTCGAGACATAGTACCTTAATTGAATAGGTTGTTTGAATGGACGGTGAGGTGCGATGTCCGATGGTATATCAAGATTAGACATTGGTTGGACTCTTTCCTTAAGCTTTTATATGGGACAAAAGTGCACAATATTTTGTGCCTTGAATCATCGACAGCAAACATGGAGAAGTTCTGGAGTCGGCTCTGTTCTTGCTTCGAAATGTACTTTGAATTTGAATGTTCTTTAATGACTTTGAATAAAATCAATATTATTTATTCGTATTATTGCTAGCTGGCATTCGGTGTCGATGCAGTTAGCCCATTCCATAACCCATTGCCCATTGCATTGCATATCCCATAGCCCATTGCACGAAGTCCATCGAACTATGTTCATGTTCACCTTGTACTTTCTCCTTGAGCCTTGAAATTCATTTACATCTTGGGGTAATTATTATCCTATCCTATAAAATCGGGTGTGTGTGTGTTTTTGTATGTATGTATGTACAGTATGTCCGGGATCTTCTCCGAAACTACTGGACTGATTTTGATGATCATTAGCTTAAAATTTAGCTAATTTTTCGGGTCAGCCCGTGTAGGAGTTTTCATTGACCCTTGACCCCCGAAACTATGACCCTGGGTCAAAAACACGAATTCAATAACGTTCCTGAACGAAATGTCGTAACCGATGATTCTTGAAATGTCACAACATACCGAGGGTCCCCGAGTGTTACCGACGAGCTATGTCGTGATGCCACAGCCTTCACACTACTATGTCGTAGCCGTTGGTTCTAGGCGTTTATATTTCGTAACGGATGGGATTCATGATATGCTGTCCTCGAGTTCAAACGAGAA
>JAQFXY010000335.1:0-34365 GCA_034693865.1 Ceratophysella sigillata
AGAAATAGCATCAATTTCAATTGTTAATTTGAATATGACTTGTATTATTGTATTAAATGTATTTCTAAATATAATTATAAAAAAAAATAAGCATAATACGCATAAACCTGGCTGGACATGACATGACTGAGAAGAGAGGAAGGGAAAATGAGAAAAAAAGTTGCAAGTTGCTGGAGTGTGCGATTCCAAAAGTATGCGACCAACAAGGGCTCTCGGATCGCATACTCCATCAGTACCCGGATCTCTACACTCACCTTTCTTGATTTCAGCTACCATTCGTTCCAAATTACGCTCGTGATTAACAAGCTTTCCTTTAACCCAGTGGCTTCGGGATAACTTATACGTGATTTGTGCTTTACTTAAACAGTATTTAACGTAGGAAGAAGCCATTTCAAGTTTGATGTACGAGTTCAGGAACAAGATTGACGCAGAAAATCCCTCATATCTCATATCTCTCTACTAAACTCGAAGGAAAAGACATCATTTGCATAGGCTAAGGTTTTTTGAAATTTATAGTTTGGCAAATTGATGAACATAGCTTTCGAGGGTTTACCATTTTGGAATTTAAAAAAATTCAAAGACTCTTTTGCTGTCTTGGGCCAAATTGACCGACAACGATATGCTTGTCGATTCTGTATTTAAGCCTGTACTGTAGAACCTTTTCAACGTTCACCATGTTCCATGCATGCATTTCATTTAATTACTACCGACACCGAATGCATGCTCAGCTAGAATATTGTTTTGCATGCAGTATTTATCTCAATCTCGCCCATTATCTCACACTATGGTTTGGTCCCCAGTCAAGTTATCCGAACGCGTATGGTGTATGGTCCGAACAGTACGGATTCGGAAATATGGAGCTGAAGTGGATTTCTCAATGTGGCAATGGATTTGATTCTACATGCATAATGTACGCAGGAATATGTAATCCAAGCGTAGTAGAGGCGAACATTACAACTTCGCAATGACAGGTCTAGCCAGACGATCAGGCTCCAGACGATCAGCCTCCAGCGGTCAGCCTGGAAATCCATAGAGTTTCCCATCGCATCCTTTAGAAGCAGTTTAATTGGGATTAGAGATAGGTAGTCCATTCGTCAGGACTTTGTAAAATGAATCACTTCCGCAGGTCTCATTATGTAACTCTTTATTCTCCTAACCAAAGCCAGTTCCGCTTCATGAATGTTCCACAATGGTTGTTAGGTTAGACATATGTGTAGCTACTAAACACGTTTCAGTGTATCTTATTCAGGAACAAAAAAGGCCAGCGTTTATGATGATGATGACGAGCCTTGATTGAAGGTTTCGTATAAACGCTAGGGAAAGTTTCACTTTTTATTTTCATCACATAACATGCCAAGTATGGCATCATAATCTCCATCATTTATATGTATGTACTATTATATCATACATCATATCTCTCTTCGACCCTAGATAGGTTTACACAAAAATAAGTATTTTTTACAGCCACAGCTGTAGCCGAGGAGTTATATATGTGTTGAACGAGCCGGTGACCCGATCTAGGATCCGGTGAGATCTGACTATCTGACTGGTAAAATTTTGACCGCTCTTCGGGGATAGCAGGTTAACACATGGTTTGAATACAGCCGAGGATCCGCCAATAACCAGTAGAACAGTAGGGTCTCTCTACGCCAGGGTCACCATGAGTCCAGCACTCATGCCTAAACGAATCGGGAATAAAAAAAAGCGGGATAACTTCTCGTACACCTCTAGTTTGCAAATCGCGAATAAAAAAGCATTAGGACATTTTGACGCCCAAGGTCAAACAAAGGGTGACGCATGGGTCAAAACTGCATGGTTAAATATTTACAGTAGTCATATCTAAGCTTAAATTATATAAGCATTTTAAATTACCTACATGTCTAAAGACCCAAATTTGAGCCAAGGTAAAAGTTGGGGTGATCAAGGGTAGATGAAGACTTGTTCATCGAAATCTGTATATTTTGGAAGGAGAAGAATGACAAAGTGAATGCACAGAGGAACAGAGCAGGTGGGATTCTATGCATTTGTCAGTATAGGGAAGATCCTCTGATTCATCTGTGTGCTGCGTGGAATGTTATACTGTACATAGAATGAATTTTGTACTTTTAAAGCCATTATGCCTGGGTTCTGCTTTATGCGGATGAGGTTATTAGTTGTAGAAAGGTAACTACGTCTCCCCCAAGCAAAATAAGTTTTGGTCTTGTGGAGATGTGGATTTGACTATTTTTTGTCCCAACAGACTGACCCTCGTCTCTCCATCTCAACATAGCACCCAAATCAGTTTCTGGTTGAAGCCTCAGCTGTGGACACACACAGAGCCTGATGAGTGCTGGCAGAAGGAGCATCACAAGTACAAGCAGTCAAGTATGGAGAGGCAGCAGGTGAGCACGTGCTTTGTCTGTCCTGCTCGCTCGGCTTCTGTTCTGGAAAATGGGAATGGGGGCCTCTTTTGAAGCATTTTGCATGTGAAGTGGCGTGGGTGGGACGGATGTTGGAATCTGGCTGGACTGATCCAATTGAGAAAGAGAGCGGAATGTTTGGAGCGACCTAAATGAATGTGTGGATGGATTCGGCGGCGGTACGGAGGAGCCACTTTCATCTCCAATTTAGTCAACTGGCTCACTTTATCTATCCTTTCTAATCGCCTCTCGCTCCCATTCAGCAAAGTATGTACAATAGGCTCCCTGTCTCACTTGTGTGCGAGGGAGGCTAGACGGGAATATCGATTGGTTCCCCTGGGCCGGCTCTCTCGTAGGAAGGCACGTAGGTCGGGTTAGGTAATCCGTCCTTCCTGCCACAGGAGTGCGTGCGACTTGTCTCCACTCCGATTTCCCTAAACATGAACAAATCATAAATATTATGCACGGCCTTTAGACGAGCTTTCTGGCTTGTTTCTGTTGTGGTTCCCTAACTAATCCGTGCACCATGGACTACTAGTTCTTATCGCTGCGCTAGTGAGTGTGTGTGTCTCTGTTCCTATGCAAGTATGTAGTACGTATGTCGTATGTCGTATGTGGTTACTATCCAGCAGCTCCTATCCAGCAAGAGACGAGGAGCCATCAAGCATCAGGATAAGGCAGCATAGCAGTGTGGTCCAGTGCTCACTTGCTCACTTCAGTGTCCACACACCGCTCCTCCAACCAGGACGCACTGATCAGTGAGTTGAGACTCAGCAGCTCAGCAACTCTACAAGCCATAATATACTGAAAACGTCGTGAACAATTGGGATTTGCGTCCAAAAGAGGCCAGAGAGTGTGGATCCGTTCCAATGCCGCTTTGCAAAACTTCCCGAACGGATTCTGTGGTGGAAGATGGACGGATGGACAATTCTGGAATACGAACCAAATCAAAGCAGAGTTCGAGTAAAGGTTCGTCCAACTCTTTTGCACATTTTATTTCACTCAAAATCAAAAGAAAATCCAATGAACCAGCCTACTCTACATACAGCATTTGTAGCTGTTTGAAATTCTGTCTTTATTTTCCACCATGGAATTGACAGACAAGGCTGTTGCTGTGAATGGAATAGAATTGCATTTGCATTGCATATTTACTTAATGAGAATCAATGATGCCCAAGGTCTGAGTAGAAGTTGAAATGAGAGGATTGTGCAAATCTGTTTGGGCTGTCGTCCTCTTGTATCCTTAACTTCCTTATTAATGTGTGAGCAATGCATATGCATGGATAGCGTCGTATTTACTTGGACTACACAACAGGCCACTCTGCTCGTCCCTCCTCCCTATTTCTACACACATATAATATTGCGTCCTGTTAATAAGATGAAATGGAATTTGCATAAGTCCTCTTTCCGCCAGTCAGTCTACGAATTCCAAGTTGGGAATTGTTTCTAAGTTTTAAAGAAAAGGGAAATTAGCATAGGTGGAATGCGCGAGTCTTAGTGCGGCGGGATTTGTTGAGCCAGATTAAGTGGATGAGGCCAAATACGTGGGAAATACCAATACAAGAGAGAAAGGATCAGGAACCAGAAGATTCTTGTAAATTGCAAATTAAGCAAGGAAGACGAAGTGTGTTCTAGATTGTAAATTAAGCAAGGAAGACGAAGTGTGTTTGCGCATTCTGAGGACTCGTGACTACTAATTAATGGGAGCTCTGAGCAAATAGCATGCTCTGAGATGAAAAGATCCAAGTGTTTAAGCAAATCGGATTAAGAAAAAACTGCATCACGGCAGCTCCGGACCAGAACGGAAGCAACTGCGCTCACTATAGTGACTATATTACTGGCAATTAGTGAAAATTGTCTCGTTTGAATCGCCAATATTTTCTAAAACTTAGGCTTTTATACACATGTACTCATAAATATAGCATCATGGGCAGCCATCTTCCCACATTATAACAAACGGGCCCGACCAATTTTGCAAATGATGATCTACATACGATTTATCGAAATCATGGCTCGATGCTATTACTGTTTTACCATACAGTCAGATTTGTCAAAAATACAGCCACTTATTAAAACAAAGTCATTATAAGCGTTCAGTAAGTTTTTGTAAGTACAAATATAGTCAATACAATGTAGCCCATTTTGAAAACAAACTGAATTTTAAGCTACTACTAGTAATGAATGACCGACTACAGAAATACGCCAAACAAGGCGACCATATTAGATAAACTTCAGGTTTTAATTTACAGTTCAGAGGAAACTAAACTTAAGATTAAGTAAATTGGCGATCCTGCCATAATAGTACCAGCAGCCACGTAATATACGTGCTCTTAGTTCAAAAATCAATACAAATAAAAATGCCCAATGTCCAAAATGTCCAAAATGGCAAATAAATTAATTCACAGAAAAACTGTTTAAAACTCATTTGATGTGCTTGTACTCGTATATACCCATTGCCCATATCCAAATAATTTCAATTTGCACAGAAGATATTTTCAGGTTTTCCCAAGGTAGATTAGTTTTTCTTCGGAAATAATGTTCAAAAGTAATTTGAAAAATTATCATCATATAAATTGCTAATAAATATCTTTAAACAAAGTCAACGATTCTAAGCGTTCAGCTGAGTTCATGATTCAAATCCTGTCTTTATGCTATCACAACCGCAAGGAAGAACGTTTCAAAGCTCTCATGTAGTATGCCGCAATGTAAACTCGCATAATTGGCAACAAAGTGTTCATCTGCTTCCGGAAAGCTGCTTCTTCTGGCTATTTCTCTATAAGCGGGTCTAGAGAAAGTCGTGACCGCTACCGAATCGACCCGTCCACATAAATAAATACATGGCATATACTGGTTTAAGAAAGTGTTGGCAAATGGACACGAACATCCCATTAAACCCTTCTGGACAAAAGAGGCGTCTGCTCTAAGGCCGAAATGTAGCACTGAGTACTGAGCAGGCTATTCTTCCACGTGCGATGAGTTACGAGCAGGATGTGATTTACAAGTACAATTAGGTTTAAAAGCATCGCTTCCTGTGTCTTGGCAATATCTTATGCAAATCAAACTAACTCCGATCAGAACAGCTTTCTGCAAACGAATAGCGAAGCGAATGGAAAATGCATGTATTATGAATTTGAATTGCGTTATTGTTAGGTAAGTTTAAGTACTCTGAAAACGGAAATGTTTGAGTGAACCGAAATCATGAGCCGAGAAGAATGTTCCATGAATAATAACGAACAGTTCCGCAATCCACGATCTGGAGGAATGAACGAGGTCACCGGCCGAATTTCGACCCCTGGCTTCCCACGACAAAGTACCTGTTTTAAAACCGCCCATTGTGAAGCTTTCACCTGTTGATACGCCAATCGCAGCTGCAAGAATCGGAAACAAAATGGCGGAGTCAACTTTTGACCTTAGCTTAGAGGTGTGTCCCTGTGAGTCTTAACTGAAGTTCACAAATCGCGAATAAGCTAAGACCGTACATCAGCACAAAAAGTAAGGCAGGGCTCACTAGTCACTTGATCAGGCTTCTTCTGCGAACCTTTGGTTCTGTAGCTCAGGCTAGTTTATCTCGCTCACGGAGCAGGGTCAAAATTTGACCCAGGGAAAGCTCACTGGACGTCCAACGGAAGCTCAAGTCGAGCTAACTCCCCGTAGCTCCCGCACCCGTGGAGTCAAATGAAGGGTCACTCAGGGGTCACAATAGCAATGCTGGAGTGCAGTAGATCAAAGGCTTCATTATATGCATTTAAAAAAAATTAAAAAAAGCATTACAAAGACCCAAGTTTGACCCGGTGTCAAAACTTTGGTGGTCAAGGATCAAATGAATTCTGGATGATAGAAGTAGGGTAAATTAGTTGGAAAATAAGAGTTCGGTCATCCAGGCAGTATATTATTAATAAGAAGTTCGATTTTGTATGTAGTTCTTGAGTCGGAGAGTGTTGCGTGCGTGATGGGACAGTGCTTTTGTGTCCAGCCGACCTGCTAAGGCCAAAGCACGTGATGATTCCGTGTTTGCTTGACTGAAGAAATGGAGCTGTCCAGCGGTCATGAGCCTGGCTGGAGACAAGTGCTGCATTTGTAATGATTCCTGTCACAGGAGGTCACGGACTGACGCGGCATGTCTGCTCAGCTCAGAGCAGAATTCGTAGTAATACAAAGACTCATGGCTGGGAATGCGGTGTGCACTGGTCAGCTGGAGCCTTCTTATGCGTACACATCAACTGAGCTCAGGAATAGAATAGGAATTGCTATTAATAAATCAGATTGGGCATGGATGGAGGTATGGATTATACATACATATCTCCCAAACCTTCTCAGTTCACACTTCATCAGCCCCGACGACAGAGCTAGCGAAACTGAGACTCAGATGATACGGATAGGTCGGTCGGGCTGTGCGGCCCCAATTTCCAACGTCCCAACCTTGTGTCAGGATGAGGTAGAAAGTGGAAAGTTTGCGGAACAACCGTACCGCCGCCAACCACATGCATCAACCCTGTTCCTGATTCTATTGTTGTAGAAGGCTTATTTGGATTTGAGACGAATTGAGCCCAAGGTTCTGAGTCAAGATGGACTGCCTCATGTCGTCAGACTCCATTTGGTAAGGCAATGTGAGTTGGATGAGGTAGCTACATAGTGGAAGCAGGCACACTGGTGCAGGTGGACATATCACGCATTAAGCATGGACTCCTCTTCTGGGCTTCCAAGCTCCACCGCCTATTGTTCTGGACTTAGCTGAGTTCCGTCGTACTCAGTAGGAGCCAATTGAGCGTGTGAATAATTTGGATGATTTATAAACTTCGTCCACATGATGGAATAAATTGGTGAGAGAGGCTGCTAGGCAGTGGAACTGTGTTCTGCCTCCTCCACTCTTCCCAACTGGCTTTCTTAATCTCACTATCTCATTCATTATTGGTGTGGAGCAGGAGGTGTTTGGGACTTGAGCTTCATAGAATGATCCTGATTAGAAGGGAAATAGAACTGTCATTACACGTCCGATCTGTGACAGGCAACCCAAATCTGGTGACCCTTAAGCGACCCAAACACCAAACAACTAGCCTTTTTGGGACCTGTCTGCTCATTTTGCACCAGAATGGGCAATCTGTATAATAGAAGTTACAACACAGATTTCGTTATAAAACACAAGTTGAAACATAACTTCAACAAAAATAAGTGTTCTAATTTGACCTAAGTTTGACCAGCGGTTTTCCTGTGGTCAAGGGTTAATGGAATAAGAATAAGTAAAACTTTTTTGCTATTTCTCGTACAAGCTCGTCCAGTAGTTTTGGAGGCGATCCGAGAAAACTTTTGTCCCCTTTGGCGCACCCGGGTTCAATAAACTGTATAAAGTGGGTGCTACCAGTTTAAAAACAAAAATAAATAATAATTTCACCAGACGAAACAGACAATAATTTAGTTACAGAAAAGCAGATCAAACCACATTTGAATTTATAGGCCAAATGTCTAATTACGAGTTTTTAGCCATTAACACGGGCTTACCTATGTTCGGCTCAATATTCGTTTCGTGAGGGAGGACCTGGAATATTGACATTATTGGAGTCCTAGAAAAAGAGAGAGTAGAGATAAGGCAGTAGGTGTGTTTGTGGAGATATGAACTACTTGCTTATTGGACGGATTCCATTCAGTTTTGCTATTTACACACATACATACTTAGGCAAACTTAAATTTTTTTGTAGTTTCTGTTTCTGCATTTGGAATGCATCCTGCAACCTGCAACTGGGAATTCCAGTAAGTACGTAAACACCAGACTTAGTCGCAACAGAATGCTCTGAACCATGCCATACTCTGTTTATTACACGGATGTCCCAAATCCTCTGGCAGAACTCTTCAGATTAGCACATTTCCTCCACTCTGCATAGCTTGCTTACTCTTCTGTAAGTACAAGAAATTAAATAAAGGTCTGCCTTTTCCGTTTTTATGTAATCCCAAACCCACAAGGTTTACCTCCCAGTCTGAGCTTGGGCTGACGCTGAGAAGCAATTAATCAATTTTCCGCTTCTTGGAAGAAGAATGACGAGACTTGGGACTTGGTCACCATTCAGCATGCATGCTCACAACACTCGCTTGGCATGCGAGTTAAGTCCAGTTGGGAACTAATGGGCTTTGATCAAGTTTTAATTGTTCCTTTATCTTCCTCTTCAAGTGTGAGTGACGTAAAGGGAGGGATTGAGATTGAGAGTGGAATGATTTGGACACTCAAGCCTCTTCTGCTCTCCTTTATTGTCTGTCTGCTCAGGGAAATAAAAATAATGGCCTATGAAATGGGAAAGTTTGGGAAGCGTCCGAGAAATACAATAGTGGAGTGGATGTACTCATTTTTTATGCCAATAATAATTTATTGAATAAGTGCTAACCAGATGGAAATAGAAGGCAAACTTTTATAGTAAATTTCGATTGTAGCTCACTTGGCTCCAATTACACTTTGTTCCAATCTTCTTAACCCAATACATTTTGTTCAAACGTGGCTTTTGGTCGAATCACAACTTGGTCCAATTCTACAAAGAGTTGAGTTTATTCAAAATCAAATCTGTCACATATGAAATTAGTATAAAGTGTTTATTTATTATTTATAGTACTACCTTATAATGAGTTTGTTAGTTTTTGACATGTTTAGAATTTTTTGGACTCTAGCTATTTTTCCATCTTAAATTATCCTACTGTGTAACCATTTGGTACACTAATTCCCATGTGAAAGATTTGATTTTGAATAAGCTCAACTCTTTGTATGTATAATTGAACCAAAAGCCACGGTCGAACATTATTGTCTTATATTGAAGATTGCATAGTTGAAGGCACAGTGTAATGTGGCCAAGTGAGTTGGGGATAGAAAGCCATGAGAATAAAGTACATAGATAGGAAATGCTGGAAATTAATAAATATGTTTAAAGTGACTAGTGTAGTGTTTGCCTATCCATGTCATAACTCCCACACCAATAACTATGTATTATTTTAGTTTAAGCCTTTTCGTCTGATGTTTCCCCACTAAATCAGACCCAAAAGTAACATCGTCTTCCTGATATTCGTATACACTGATCTTTGATTTTCGCTTCGTGAGCGTGCCTTCTGCCTTCCATTTTTCGGAACTCAACCTTCCTACCATTCCCATATTCTTCCTCTGCTCATCCGAATACTAGATGCACTAGCAGCCCCGGAACGAGTACCAAGCACTGCTTTAACCACTATATGATCCACTATAGGACCAATTCCAGTTCCCGACTCCTCCTTCCAAGCCTTCCGCCCATGACATGACATGACATGGCCAACAGCTCTGGACTCACTTGGGAATTGAGACCATCCTCCATCCTTAGCTTAGCTTCAGCTCCAATAATACTGAGCTTATATCCGTCTACTTGGGCTTAGGTCGTTATGCCGACTCTGAGGGCTCCTCCATTCTCTTCCTCCTTGTTTGGCGGATTTCCCACATTTAATTAATTTAATTGGATGCAGAATGACTTAAGTCGGCTATTCTACAAAAAGAGAGAATTCCTAGAACGTAGTGTGTATTTAAATAAGTAAGTAGCTAGGAGGAAGGACTGGAGCCGCTTGGCTGTGGCACCATTTACAAGATGCTTGGGTTCAGAAGTGCGTATGAGTAATGAGTTCCTTTCTTCTATTCCAGACCCAGTGACCAAGTCCTCTCAGGTCCGAGCCAAGGATGGGATCAAGGGAGCCGTGCTTGCAGAAGACGTGTTCGACTGTCTCACGCGCCGAGATGCCACCTACCGCCTGACCCTCACACAGACCCACCTCTTCCTCCAGCCACTGGGACAGGTAGCATAATCCAACATGAGCCAGAGCTCAGGCGGCTCACTGTCATAGCCATAGTCACTTTGCATGGGAGTGCATGAGAAAGCCCGCCGCGCGCGCATTCTCCATTATGTATAGTGTGCCTGAGGGCTTCGCTTAGCTCAGCTTGCGTTTGGCTAATGTGAGTGTGTGTGTGGATGACAGGCGGATGCTGTGGAGCGCTTCTCGGTGGACGACCTGTTCGGTGTCCAGACCTACCGTCACAAGAAGAACGGCTCGAGCGGAGCCTACGTCTGCTTCTACTTCTACCCTCGCGTCCGACGAATGCTCCTCACTTCCAACAAGTACCGCGACAGAGTGCCGCTCGTGTTCAAAGTCCAGAAGCCCGCTCTCAGCTTCCCCGCTAACCTCCAGGTGGCCACGGACTGGAAGCGGCTCTGCGCAGGACTTCTCAAGGCCAAGTTCTCAGCCTGGCAGCTGGAAAGGTGAGCCTTAGTTTTCAAACCGCCAACTTAGTCCAAAGCCGCACCTCAATCCCGCCAACCTCCGGTATGAACTGACATGCCGCTCCTTGACTACCTCCGACCAAGCTATGTCTCCTGCCGAGTTACCCTGCCCTCTATGCATTGGTTATGAGCTTAAGTGGGCCTTGAGGTGCCTTGTTAAGGTCGTGTTGGTGTGTTGCAGGTTGGAGCAGGACGGAGGTGGAGATCGGAGCAAGATGAGCGGAGGTCGGGCCAAGGGGCGCTACGGATTCGTGGCCACGGAGCACAAGTCCACGTCCTGGCCGCACGCTGATCTCGAGGAGAACGAGGAGAGTGGGCATGACCTGGCCGTGTCTATTTCCAGCATGCGGCTCTTCCTCCGCCGATTCGTCGTCATTCTCAACCCGAAGAGTGGACAGGGCAAGACCATGAGTCTCTTCAGGGTAAGCCTCAGACCTCAAGCTAGCGCCCACGCTTCTACGAAAGGTCCAAGCTGGCTAGGTCAGGTCAGTGACCAGGCTCGTCTCAGCAGAAGGGGAATAGGGCATTTTCTACCTAGCTCTGAGCCTTTCTCCCTCACTTGGACAGAGAGAAGAATGGAGAATTGGTGGAAGTTCATAAGGTCATCGAGAAAGAGAAGCTCTCTCGCAGTATATTATAGTGGGCGCGGGGTTAGGAAAGTTTGAGGGCTTTGGGACTCTGGATATACATGCTTAATGGTTTATGTGTGTGTGCAGGACACGGTGTACCCCATCCTGACTGAGGCGGGGATTCGGACGATGCTGATGGTGACAGAGCGACCGGGGCATGCCCGCTCCATGGTTTCCTCAGCCGATCTCTCAGAAATCGACGGGATTGTGACAGTGGGCGGAGACGGGCTTCTCTATGAAGTCGTCAATGGACTCCGATGTCGAGCAGATGCTCTTTCTTATGCAGACGTAAGCAGACGCCTAATGGCGCTTATAAGGCTAAGTGCCTTTGGGCAACAATACAGTGTGGCTCAGAGTTCGTGCCATGTAGTTTGGTCTCCAGCGCAGCTGGGGTCTTCAGCCAGCAATGCCAGGAGTCATTCCAGGCTTCAGAGAGCCGCAATATAGAGTTACTTGAGAAAGTGCGATTCCTAGTTTTGTCTCTTTTGAAACTAAGCCACTTTCCTCTGTACTAGATTCCTGTTGGCGTGATTGCAGGTGGGTCAGGGAATGGTCTGGCTCGGTCCATTGCTGCTTATTCAGGCGAGAGCGAGGACTACCTCCGAAGCCCCGTCCTGGAAACAACGCTGGCCGTGGCCGGAGGCAAAGTCGTTCCTGTCAACCTGGTAAGCAGCTTGCTCAGGAAGTCCCAATGCGAATTATTTGTTCCTTCCTCAACCTAAAATCCGCTTTAGTTAAGTATGAAACGAGACAAAGTGTGCGGTTGGAATGGAATAATAGCTTGTGCTAATGAACTCAAAGGCTCCGTTCTTACTCTTTGCTTGTTGCAGCTGGAGGTGGAGGTGGACTCAAGACAAGTCTACGCCTTCCTGTCCGTGGGCTGGGGAATCCTGGCCGACATCGACATCGAGAGTGAGGTGAGTTGCAGGGAGCCTTTGCCTAACCAGCTACGCATCTCTTGACATTGACCACTTTCCATTCCATTCCAGGTTATTCGTTCTATCGGGGAAAGTCGGTTCACGCTCTGGTCCCTTCTCCGCATTGCCAAGCTCAAAACATACTCCGCCAAACTCTCCTACACGCTGCTGGGAGCCAAGAATGCCAAGGTAACATCTCAATCCACTCCTTCCGCCGACCAGACCCCAAGCTGGACCCACTGACCCCCAAACAAGCTCGGTCGTCAGTGGCTCCAGATTGGGCCCAGGGCTTGCTCTGGACTGGCCCACACAAGTGCCGCAGCTGAGATGGCGGAGATAGGGCGCTGGATATGGCTGTGGCATGTGGCTCAGGTTTGGCTTGTGTGGGCCTAGTATGGAGAGGTGGGAGGATGGCGTGGTGTACATATATGTTTTGCAGGAGACAGAGTGCTTGGTGGGAGACGTGAACGAGAACGGGAGGTGCGAGCGTGCGGTGGTGGAAGGAGAGTTCATCAGCGTGTATGCCACGTGCCAGTCCCACATTGGGTCCGACATCATCTTTGCACCCGACGCCGCAGCCAATGACCAGCTCATTCATCTGACCTATATCAAGGGGGACGTGGGGCGGGCGAGAATCACACAGTTCCTGCTGGGGCTAGACACAGGTGAGACCATAAGGGCGGGAAGTGAACTTAGCGCCCTATGCCAGCCGTGTGGCAGCACGGGAGTTCACATGAGGTCACAATCTCCTTCAACCTTCCACTTGTCTACTCGGAATAAGCCTCCATTCTGCTTTGTTTCCGCAGGTGCCCACATCAAAGTTCCTGGAGTTGAGTACGTAAAGGTGAAGGAGTTTTCGATCCGGTGCGATGGCGGGATTGCAGGCACCTTGACGCTGGACGGGGAGAAAGTTGCTGGTGAGCTGATCAGGGCGGGTATTTCCCCCGTTCCGCTCCGCGTCTTCTCCCTCTGACTTCAGAGCAGACAGTAGGGAATTGGGCCGAATCCCGATTTCCCATGCTCCCACTGCCTGTCTGGACTGGCGGAGTAGGATAACACTCGACGGAGGAGTAGGAAGGCATAGTGAATAGGTTGGACTCGGTAGGCTGGACGAGGCTTACTGGTTCGGAAGAAGGCTAGCGTGATGCTGGGCCGGAGACTTGAGCCCAGGGACCAACGAATCGGTCCCAGCTTGAGGAACAGAGTCCATGGGTTGGACCGGAGCCAGTGTTTATGCCGTCCGTAGCGGGGGCTCAAGTTAGGCCTTCATTCCATTGCCGAGTCAGTACTTCTGGTCTGCCTGGATTTGACAGGGTTTCTTTCCAAGCTCCGTCTGAAGGACGTATTTAAAAGAATTCTAGACTTGGGTGATTCAGACTGGAGGTAGATGGGACGTGTGGACTGGATGGTTGTGCCGCTGTGATAGATTAATGAGTATTTGTAGTGAGCTGAGTTGAGCACCAGGGACGTCCAGCTACGTCCACTGGGCGTCTCTCTCCAACCAACTAATAATTGTAGCTAATGAACTGGTAATTAAGGAAGCACTACGCCTTGCAAGTCCGTGGTGCCTAGTTTTCTAATTTCTCAATCCGCAATTGTGATTAATTAATAAATGACTCGATTTTCTTCATTACTTCGTGCCTGACTTTGTCTCGACCACCAAGCCTCTCTTGTCACTCTAATCAATCCATGCTACTGCTCTATCTACATAATAGTTGATAAATCCGCGTCTGCGGCCTGGAAAACTCAGGTTTCTTAGTCCGAGGCCTCAAGACCGATTGTCTACTGGTAGGTGCGTGAGTGGTAGGACTTGAACTTGGGTTTTCAAGTCCTAGGCTTTCCTTGTCACAATTTGGATGGCCTGGATGCTCAGTGCGTCTTTCTACAACGTGCATGGAAACTCATTGTCTGAACAGATGGGCGTCTAGCTATTTTCCTCCAAATGTTCAATATACATATTATGTGAAAGCGGAGTGGGAGTAATAATTGATGCAGATTATGATGGTCCAAGGCAGAAGAGAGCTCTAGTTCACAAAGTTCTAGACAGGTTTCTCTTTGAGAAGTGAGTGAGAATTGATAAGGTACGTTCATCAGTAGTTAAAGAAATAGAGGCTGCTTACACTTACATAGATTCCATCATTCCATAGTAATTATTATATCATTTTGTAAAGTTATGAAAATGTGTATTATGTACAATTAATTAGCATATATCTATTTAAGTAAATAAGGTGGCTATACTTTTTGGTAAATATGTAAATATGTAAATTGTAGCTAAATGGTAAGTAGCTATTACATAGTACGTTTGTTTAGTATTTTGAGTTGAAGGTGGGTTGGTTAGTACTATATTTGGTGAGGTATTTAGTATTAGGAGGTAGTCATGTAGTTTAATGGATTAGCAGAACATATCTTAACGGAGCATCAAAGATCAAAGGATAATCGGAAGGGACATTGGTCTGATGGACAAAATGTTTAAAATTGTTTACAAAGGGTTTGCTATTGATGAGTTCTGAGTGTAGCAGAGGAGGCTTCCCTGACATGGCACAAGCTTCTCAACCAATCAACTAACTAGGTCTGCTCTCACTTTGCGTTGTATTGAGTTGGACGGACGGTGGGGCCCTTCTGGACTAAATAGGGAAATATTATCAAAAACACTGCTTGGTTTCCTTTTCAAGGCGGAACTTGTATCCACTACTCCAGGCCTCTCTGCTCTCTCGACCAGTTAAGTATATGACAGCACATTTACACAACCGCCCCCAAACTCACAAGCACCATACGTACATGCAGTAGTTCTTGATGAATGAATGAAGGAGGCTTCAATACAACTAGTGAGCTTAATATCATGCTTTGTCTACTTGAGGGAATTCGTTCCACTTTCATTCAACTCACTTTCTAATACTTCATCTACTGTTACATAGCTCGTCTGGAGCAAGGCAGAATAAACATATCTTCTGTTTGAGTCACATGGACTTAACTCCTGTCACTAAATTACTAGATAAGCTTTGGTGGCTAGTTGGGATAAAAGGAAATTTGGGTACAAATTCCATGTCGGTACAAAAAGTTTGGATAAAGTTTGAGTGGATAATATTTCCGCAGAGGCTTCTGGACATTTCTGACCAAATGAGACACTAGACAAGTCTATTTAGTTATGCCGAACATGGAAACCAGAAGTTGAAGAGTATACATTTAGGAAAAGAACTGAGAGCCAAGCATCATATACATAATTAAAGTAATAAACATAGTTAAAGTACTAGACGTAATTAGAGTAGTTGGAGTATCATGAGGAGAGTGTAGGTACATGGTAAAGTTACATGGAGCTGGATAATGCTGGATGGTGCTGGATCTTTGAGCTGGTCTAGTTTTCGCGAGAGACAAGGAGATTGATCGTTTCTGCACAGTTGCTCAGGATCTTGCGCACAATGTCCAAACTCATGTTGGACACATCAATCCCGTCCACCTGCAGAATCTTGTCTCCGATTCGGACTGCCGAGTCCTCAGTCTCCTCAATGCTCTTCACGTACACGCCCTGAGTCAGAAAATAGATCTGGATTAGTGCAGTCAATAGAGTGAGCAGAGCAGGAGACAAGAGCACCACTCAGCATGTCTCACGTCCGCTCACTCAACAGAGTCAGACGACTGTGAGGACCATGGACGGAGCAAGAACCAGGCAGCCGTTCCACACTGAGCTGCTCCAATCTCTCGCTCTTTCTCCGCACAGACTTTATTACTTACATTCTCAATTGAGTTTCCTCCCATCCCGTTGCAGACTGCGAATCCCAATGCATTCACCTTCTTGTATTCCAGCGGCACCTGTGCGGAACAACAAATTCCCACTTCTTACACTCAACTCACTAGTGATGCAGCGAATAGCGATTTTTCGCCTTCGCCTAATACCGAATATTCGCCCGGGTATATTCGCCCTGAGTGAAAATTGGTCAAAAATGGGCGAATATTCGCCCTGTTTGGGCAAATAGAATATTCGCTCTTGGGCGAATATTCGCCTAATAGTGAGTATTCGCCCCTGTTTTGGCGCATATTCACCCTGTTTTGGCGCATATTCGACCTGTTTTGACGCATATATTCGCCTTTTTAGGCGAATGTTTGGGCGAATATTAGGCGAATATTCGCCCTGAGAAGACGAGAAGCGAATATTCGGTTCGCCCTGAAAAATGGACATTTTCAGGGCGAATATTCGCCCCGGCGAATCCCACCACCCACTCGGTCTGAGCCCCTTCCCGCTCCGCCCGCACTTCACCACTAAACTCCCCGGCCGGCCCAATCTCTCTTCGGACCAACTGGGTTGACTGGACTGCAGAGAAGTGGGAACAGAGCGGTCTAGCAGTTCTTAGGAGCAGGCTGAGCAGAGGCCAGTAAATAAATTACCACGCGAGCATTCCTATGTGTTCCAAATATCCATGGCTTCCGTCCCGATCCGCTCGTCTGATGAGTGGGGATTGTGGACGGGGGCGGCGACGGCGTGTCAGTGCGAGGGCGTGTCAGCGTGTCAGCAGGAGCGTAGTCCCGGAAGGTGGAGGAGGGCGGAGATGGCGTGGCCCTTCTCGGAATCCGACTTCCGCTTCCAACCCGCTCCAGACCAAAGCCAGGCAGCGGGATACCAGATCCGGATTTCCCAAGGGAAGAACGACTCCCACTGCCTCCTGACATCTTAGCTGTGGGCTGAGAGGCACGCGCCAGACTGGACTTGTCCACCACCGGCACTCCGCTGCTCAGACGGTTGTTGAGTAGCGGAGAGTGCTTCTCCGACCGACCTGACGAGTTAACCTTGGGAATGCGAGATCCGCTGGTGCCACTGATGTTGAGGCCATTTCCCGAGTCAGGGCCATTGCTGGATGTGGAGGGGAGAAGGGGCTTGTGCTCCATCCTCACATTCTGGACAGTGGAGTGGCCGAGGGACATAATGACCTTATCTGCCGTTTGCGTGGTTGCAGGAGTTGCTGGAGCATGGTTGGTCGTGTAGCCGTGAATCCGACTGTTGAAACCCCGCGTGTCCGTAGGAGAAATTGACTTGTCCAAGACAGGGATTCTTGAGGACACCTGTTGTGGGGCAAAAGATCAGACATTCATTAGGCCCAAATGCAGATTGAGAGCTTCTCGTTGGTCAGATTAAGATTGAAGAGGAAACAGAACTAAACTAGCCTAGAAATGCACTAGCCGAACCTACCTCTGAAGACGACGTGGTGCTGGTCAAGGCGTAGGGCGGGCGAATGGAGGTCCTGGAGCTCATCCCACTCGTCGTGGTTATCGTGTTGGTCAGCGCAGCCAGGGCCGTGGTGGAAAAGGGGTGGATGTAGCGGAAGGTCTTCTGGGGCTCTGGCACGGGCGGCGGCTGGATTCTGGACACCTTGGACATGCTCAGCGCCTGCGGGGCCCGGATCTTACTAATCGTGTTCAGGCCCACTCGCCGTGCCGAAGGAGAGGGCCAGCTCCCGCACTGGGTTAGCACAATGTCCTCCACAATCCTCTGATCCCGCAGCTTATCAGCCGCCTCCTCCACCAGACCTCCTGTCTGGCTGGAGCTGAGAGAGGCCAGGTCCAGGTCCCGGACTCCGTCCATTCGACCACACTCCGTCTCAGCATCTTCCAACTCCTCCAACCAACTCCTCTCCTCCACCTTAGAGTTAGGATCCAACGCCGTTTGGAGCCCAGAGTTCCCTGACAGCGTGTAGGTGGTGTTCAGACCATGGCTTTCGTCAAGAGAAAAAGTACGGTTGAGGCCAGGGCTGTCTGAGCGCGAGAAGACGGTGTTGATGTCAGGGCTTTGTGGCTGGGCACAACTGACTGATTGTGAGAAGCCGGTGTTGTTAAGGCCACTTTCTGATTTGGTCTGGATGCCGTTACTAAGGCCAGGATTGGGCGTGGTTTGGAGTCGCGGATCCAGAGTGGGTGAAGCAGTCTTGGCTGCGGTGGTGCGGAAGAAGGCGGCTCGACGAGCAGCGACATGGTAGGGCGGGGGTGTTTTGGCTGCCATTTCTGAGCTCCCAGGGGTCTCCCAGGCGTCTCTGGGTGAGACTTCTGCCGAGTCCTGCGAGGATACTTCCCAAGTCATGGCTTCAAGTGTGGCCATAGATGTGGCGGAGTGGTCAGGGAGCGGGTGAGTGCTGGACTGGAAGGAGTGGGAGGTTGGGTGGGAAGAGGAAAGGGCGGAAGGAGGCTGGGTGGGACGAAGACGTTGCGTGATTTTGCGCAACTCCGCCTCCGAGTAATCCTCCGAGGAACCTCTCCACACACCACTCCTAGCCTGAAACCAATCGAAGGGAACCAGTTCCATTAGGATCCAATTAGCGACTGAGAAAATGCATAGAGTGAACGTAAAGGGAACAAAAGAGAACAGTGAAGGTTAGACTGGTGGGAAGTTCATGCAATTGTGGAGCGGAGGCAGAAATGAGGAACCAGCCGTCCTTCCCATGCATCCACCCACTCAGCCCTTCAACTCAAACACATTCTTCCCAATACGCAGGGAGCAAATCAATAATGAACAAAAAGTTGATGGCAGAACATTGTTCCCAAATAAAATGTGACTACCAACTTAAGTCCAATCTACAATCCACTCACAAAAACTGAAATTCCAAAAGGCTCTCTACAAATCAAAGTATTGGCTCATTCCAAATCAAGAACCAAAAAGGAAGCAGTGTGAGGATCAACTCAAAGATTGTTTCAGACAAGTAAGTACCTAGGAAACTGAATGCACCTCACATCACTTTGGAGCATCCGCCCAACGGACCGTTCCAATTTTCCTAAACAAATCATGAATAGTTGTACAGCCATTCCGAGCTATTTATTTCAAATTAGACTATTCTCTCCTGCGACACGCTTCAGCTGCATCAGTCTGCACTGTGCATTCTCAACTTGTGAGTTACTCAGCCCCTCTTCCCATTCAGCCATTTCACTCAGACTGCGTAGATGTAAACAGAGTCTTGACTGCAGTACTGACTCCATCCCAAGGGGGTAGGCCTGATTCCCAAGTGGCCGTCTGGGACAACTCACCTCTTGGGCCTTCATGCAGCCCAGGCAGAGCTAGAATTGGATTGAGGTGACAAGACTATATGGAGTGACTGGACCTACCGGTTGAGTTCCACTTGGTCCAGGTCGTGAGTGCGGTCGATAGAAGTGACCTCGTGCATCCCCGTTCCGCTCAGACTCGTACTCAGCCCCATCCTGCCAAAATAGACTCGCTTAGTGATGCATGGAGAGAATTGAGATGACAATTAGCACATGGTGATCTGAGCTGAGACGGATTGGAGGACTCTCAGACTTCCAGCCTACACAGTGAATGGCCAAAAATTCACGGAAGGGAGCCTGTGAGTCCGCCGTCCATCTTCCTCAGCCAGTCTGTGCCTAGATCTGGCACTTACATTGCTAAGAACGTCCCCGTTCTGATCCTTGCCCTGCTTCGTGCTCGTGTAGATTTGGGAAGCATGCTTGGCCAGTGCTCGAAGCTCCTTGGGGTAGGGTGTGGGAGCACGGAGGAGTCCTGGACGCGGAGGCCGGCTTACCTAAGTATAAAGTTCAATATGAGGCAACAATAAGTTGACCGAGTTCCAAAGGCGGAAAGGAAAGTAAGGAAATCCGCTCAAATGCCTACCTGACTCTCTTCTGGGGCTTCTTCCACTTCGTCTTCGAAACCTGCAAACTTGATGAGTGAGCGTCTTGGACGGAGTTCCGTTTCCGCTGTAACCTCTTCCACAATCCCGCCAGCTGGAGCTGGAGAAAATAGCAATAGAAAATATGAAATAGCGGACAAGAACCGAGCCTGTTTCCTCGTCTCCAGCCAAGAGCAGTGGGCCCATGGAGCGACTTTCCAGCCTCCGAGTGACACGTCTTCAGTCCACTCACTTGCCTCGGGGCATGTCTAGTCTCATCCCGAGCTCCAACCATGCCGCTGAGGACGCTTGACAAAAGCAGAGTTGGGATGCCACTGCTCTGGGTTTTTTTGACATTGGCCCACTGTTGCGAGAGGAGGATTAAGAAAGCTAGATACTTACTGTCGTGCGGGATCTGTGGGAGGAGGTAGCAGGTGATGACATGTTCTCCAGTCAGTGGGTCAGTCTCCTTGTTGAGAGGCAGGAGTGGCTTGGACTGGGACTCGGAGAGCCAGAGGGCTCCCAGCTTGGGAATATTGAGCAGAGAGACGGGAAGGTGGATGAGGACGTTTCCCGCCAAGGCCAGAACTTTGAGGAGCGCTAAACAAGAAACAAGCACTTGAACTCAACTCTGGTCTCGGCTCAGACTAGAACATTAGGCCTATTTCCTGCTCCGAAGCCTCCTTGCTGCTCAGGAGTCAGCACTCAGCACTACACTCAGGAGTCCGCGGGCTAGACTAGCTTAATAATCCTGCACGGGAAGCATTTATTAAGACCGCTTACGCAGCGGTGTGGTACTTAGTACTGATTGTTACATATATGACTTTTGTCACAGAGCATTGCCATGCTTCTGTTTGGGAATGATGTCTATACCATATGCCTCAATTGCTGGATTGGGCCGTTATAATGGTCTCAAAATTGTCGGATTTTGTCTGGCTTGACTGCATATGGAAGGATCTAGCCCGACTCCGAAGAGGTGGGTTTGAAAGGAGATTCTGATTAGCCAGCATCGGGAGGGTCTGTTTGAGTTGCTCCTGGTTGCGGCGCTAGCGGTCGATTTCGGACTTACTGAGATGCCCGATTTCGGATGGGATTCGATGGAGCTTGTTTTTGGAGACATGGAGGACGGTGAGGGAGGAGCAGCTGCCTATTTCCTTGGGCAGCTCCTGGAGAAGATTGTCATCGAGGAGGAGCGTGTGGAGCTTGCGCAGAAGGCCGATGGAGGGTGGAAGGGCTTTGAGCAGGTTCCGCAGAACACTCAGCTCCTGCAAACTACGCAAGTTGCCAAAGTCCTCGGGCAAATACTGGATTTGGTTGCTGTCTAGCCGCAGGACCGTCAGACTCTCTAGCTTGGAAAAAGTGTCCGGAAGACCCTGGAAAGACGGAAGAGCGGACTAAGATTCTGGTATGTTCTGGGACAATGAGAGGAGCAGAATAAGGCAAAGTATATTACATGGCTACCACATGGCTACCCACCACTCACCTCAATACTGTTCTGGCTCAAGGAGATATCCGTGAGATGCGTGCAGCGTCCGATCTCGTCAGCGATCTCAATAATATCATTACATGAAGCGTCAATACTCGTCAACTTGTTCAGCTGCCCTATCATCTGCAACACAGAGTGGGAGGCGGATTAGGGTAGAACTCGGAGAAATCAACCAGTCCGTGGAGTTCAAGGATTTATCATATACATGATGTATACGCATTTCCTGCTCACCACCACCAAATCTATCTTACCGACGGTAGGCTTCTCAGACTATTGTTGTCCACCCACAGTTCCAGCAGGTTGGTCATCGTTCCAATCACGTCGGGCTGGAAACCAAAAACATTCCTGATTAGTCAATTGCTCCTCTCTCGGCTGAAGCGGCAAGAGTTTGGGCTTCATGCCACTTCCATTATCCACAGGGTTGGCGGATACGGATATTGGTGGGAGTGTGGTGACAAAGATATAATATGCAGTTTATACGTGAACATAACACAATACATAGTTACGAGCCTCTGGATTCTGCCAGTCACTAGTCACTCATAATTCATAATCCAGCACGTTTGGTGTATTTTCATGTAGGCCATTCCCATTATGCCATTAGCATTATCTTCATAGAAAAGGCTAGGTGTCCGGAAATGCGCTATTTTGTTATATGCGATGCCCTAATGGGCATAAATAATTCCTGTTTATCACTGCAACTTCCAAAAACTTAATTTTTTCCCCACTATTGTGTTGGGTTAAACGAAAATGAAATAGAAATTTAGGGTCATTTTGAGGTTTTGAATAAATTAGGCTCAAACTATTGGTCAAACATTTGTTTGGTTAGATCATCATTAGGCTGGAAAGGTTGGGTAAAAGGAATGGGAAGTAAATTAAGGGTCACTCCGCTGTGCCAATATGTACCTTAGATAGGTCGCGGGAGAGACGGAGTACTTACGAGGTCATGGAGGTCATTCTGCCCCACATCCAGGCGCTGGAGATGCGTGAAGCGAGTCATGGACTTTGGTAGGGACTGGAGGGAGTTCTCACGAAGCTCCAGCACTTTCAGCTTCACCAACCGCCCCAAGTTGGCATGCAGAAACTCCAAGTAGGTGTCATTGAGGTTGAGCTCCTCCAAACTGACGAGCTGAGAAATCCCTTCAGGCAGCTTCACCAAGTGGTTCAGACTCAGGTCCAACGAGGTGAGGTTCTTACAGTTCTTGATGGTGTCTGCCACCTCTGAAATGGCTGGAAAGAGACAAAAGGAAACATTGGATCAAGCCCAGCATCAACTCAACCATAAGTCCAATGCTAGGTACATACAAAGGCGACATATTTACACATTTACATTGTTTGTACTACAAAAGTAGAGCTGAGCACAGAGCTTAGGGCGAGAAAAGTTTACACCAACTTCGATTAACTGAGGCCCATTGTGTGAGTGAGTGTGTGTACCCGTGGGCAGAGGTCATATTTAGGAGAGAAGGTGCTACTTGAGCTACCTCCCAGTATCCCTGTCCTGCATAGAAGTGTAATGCAAAGGCTGAGGCTGGTTCAATCTCTGCTTTACCAAAGGAGGGCTAATACTTTACAAGTTCCAATCTGGAATTATATATATTTTTCCCATATCTTCTTCTTATTAAGGCTTAATTCCATATTTCAAATCCAGCTATCTAGCTAATCTAGCTCCACGCTCTGATTGTGGGATGGACCTAGTCCAGGCCTAGTCCACACATAACCTTGTTGGCGCAATGTGTCAATGGACACCGGAGCCGAATCTCCATTCAGACATGTCACAGATATTCGTATGAGAGAACTGTAGAAGACGGCCTGATCATGGTCATGTCCATCCATGAAAATACGTAACTAATCTTCACTAGCTCAGCTCAAACACTCACTCACTCATCATCCTTCTGCATATTTAAACTAGGTATATACATTCCAAGTTACTTGAGATCTGTAGCAAGTGTAAGTATGGATATTTTAGTTGGATAGATGGGATTAGAAGGGAAAGCGTTCTACTTCTCCTTCCAATTACCACTTATCCATCTATAGCAATCTATTGTACTAAGATCCCGCCCCAGAGGGAGCAGAGCAAATCCGTGCAGCCACTTTGGATGAGGAGAAGGAAGGTGATTGGTTGGTTTGGGTGTACTTACAATTCCGACTCGCGTCCAGCTTGAGCAGACGTGTCAAGGAGCCAATAGCTGCTGGGATGATTGTCAAGTCGTTGTCCCCCAAGTCCAGCTCCTTCAGTTCGTAGCAATGGAAAAGAGACGGTGGCAAGTCGGAGATCTGAAATAAATAACTCCATAAGCATTACTTCCTCACAACCAAAATATCCACCGTTTATGTATACTCTCTGTCCTATTATGCACAAATCTCTAACGACAATTTGGGTTTTCCAATTCCCTCCTCTCGGCTAGCTCTCAATCTCGCATTTCGCAATAGTTGGGCTTTTGGTTTGCGAAGAGTCAAGAGTCTCTCTCTCTCACCTAGCTCCTCCCAAAATCTCCAGCCTTCCACATGGGCATATGGGCTCAAGTTGGAGGCTTTGGGCAATGGACAGAAAGTTGGGTTCTAAGACTTGGTAGTTGGGGAGGAGAAAAGTTGTTAATTATTAGGAATTAATAAATATGCTGGATGTAATGTGAAAAGGATGAAAGTGGGATTGGAGCGGACAAGAGAGTGTCAATTAAACAAGCATGGCTTCCCAGCAATCTTAATTCCGTCCATCTCAGCTGAGGGAATATACAGAGCTGCCTGCCCTCCCACCAACTCCGCATCTAGTCACATTTAATTTGGACCTAATTAGATAAGCCGACCATAGGGAAGGAACTGAATCTGCTCCACATGCAATATGCCATCACCGTCCTCTTCAAGGCTCACAACTCACTTTGAGCCCTTCCGTAGTAGAACAAGCCTTCCAACTGTTGAAGCTTGAAGGGAAATGGTCATTTAGGCTCACGTAAATACATAATGACGTTTGGCATGTGATAGGTGGGACTTAATCCAATTGGAAGAAGGAAATGAAGCCAAGGTCCGTGTCTAGCTTCTGCTGGCTCTACTTGGTTCTACATAAATAGTTGGAGAGAGAGGAGAGTGATTGGGTGGAATTGATTGTCAAGCGAGGAACCGAATCGGATTATTATGAAAGTCCTTTCAACTACATACGTCCATCCTCCACTTCTAATTGTCCCTTCCATAAAATGCCAATTCCTTTGCTACATCTAACTCTCTCTCCTCTCTTTCTAAATACATTGTTCGAGTCTTGAATGAATACAAGTGGGTTCATTTGACGGAGAGAGGAATAGATAGGACACATGACTAATCCAACCACTACTCTCCTTGATTGGAAAATAGAAAAGTCAGGACATGTGAAGGTGAAAGCCTGATAGGGTCTCGAGTCTGTCGCTTTAGTCAAGGTCCTGCTACAAACTGTAAATTATGGTTTAATTTGATATGGTTCTGCCAAGAAGGTCCGTTACCTGGTTGGAGGCGAGACATAGTTTCTCGAGAGTCCTCTCGAAGGTGAATACGTCGGGCGGAACTTGAGTGAGAGAGCTGTGGCGGTAGTCCAGCTCCAGAACCTCAGCTGCTTCATAGGACTTCCCAAAACAAGTGCAGCACCAAGGCATGTTGGAGACCAGGGCCAGGGACGGACCTCCACTCAGTCACCACCTGTCCAATCATACAAGAAACCAAACAGGCGCTTATTCTCACATCCTCATAATCCGCTGCAGCCAATCAGTGGGAAGCAGATCCCGCGTGTGTCCAAGACAGAGCATCCCCACTGTTATCCACACTCACTTATCATGTATCTAGCACTAGCTCTAGCTTCAGTCTGTCATCAGTTTGACATTAGTCTGCAGATGCATGTGGAAGAGGAAAGGAAGAAATATTCCCCATTTCGTACAAAACAATGGGACAACTCAATATTCTACAATCATCACTCATCATGCCCTCATGCCCAAGTCCTGACCAATCCAATACTAGGAAATAGAAATTGAGTCTACTTTGAGTATCTATAGCATTTTGGAAAGAGGCGTTAGGATGTAAGGAGCATGTACTTGAAGTGTTTGAAGGAATGATGCGTATTCTAAACTCCTTGAACTTACGTCCATTCCACCCATGTCTCCCGCCAAACCAACACTTGTTGCTGCGAAAGTGCGTAAGGAAGAGAACCACTTGAACTACTTTCTTCACACTTCTCATCTCCACTCCACCCAGACACAAGCTGGGCAAAAGGTACAAACTGTTGGGATGGATGTGAAAACTGTTTTGGGTGGATGGATGGTGGAAGGGAGATCACTCCCGCTGCTCCCAGCGAAAGCCAAGGAGAGAAAGTGAGTTTCTTGTCTCTCAGAAGAGACAGAAGCCGACTTTTACTAACTTCATTCAACCCACTTCTCGTTACAGGTCACAAGAGCTATGTTGGATGTTTGCTGAGACACGAATTGATGTAATAATGGTATCATAAGTTGAGAAATATTACATAGATCTTGGAACTGAGCTTCCAAGGGAAGTAATTGTAAATCTAACTCCTGAGCAATTTGAACTACATATTTACTAGTACATAGAGGCTCCAAATGTGAGGTGGAGATAAGTATTGAGATGCTGAAGGAAGGATACATAGATTGGACGTTCGTGTGTGATGCATCCTCTTCTCGTCTTTCGAGAAGTTAGTGCATTAGAACTAAATTAGTTAATTGGAGTTAGTGCACATTTGTGGGTTGTTTGGTTCCCCTTTTCTATTCCTAGCTTAGCCTACTTCAATCTCCATCAAAGCATTTGGAATTCCAAGGAAGTAGATGGAAGTGGATGAGAGAGAGTGAATGGGAAGAATGAATTGGGAACTCGAGCTGGAACCTTGTGTCAGAATGAAATATCTATTTTGAATGAGACGTGAGCCGAGACATGTTTTAAGAGATTGAATAGCATGAGTTGAAGTTGCGAGAAGAGAAAGTAGGCGAGGACTGGTGCCTGGTGCGGATTGGAGACGGATAAACAAGACGGTGCAAGAGTGGAGTGAACCTTGGTGGACTGGTTGGGGTGAAGAAAGCTAGCTACTTAGTTCATTTGACCATTAGAACATCAAAGGTTGGTGAACTAATAATTGAGAAATAGAGAAATAAATATTGGTTAGAGGAAGAGAGAAGACAGAGAGGATCTCATCTTGCCACACTCTTCCCTCATTCTCTCCTTTTCTCAAAAATTGACAAGTTTTGAGGTGTGGAAATATGACTAGGTCCGTCCGTTAGTTGGGGAGTCAAGAAGTGATAGGGTGTGCCCTAGAGCCTTTCTACACCAACTCCTAATTCCAATCTCAACTCAACTCATGTCAATTAGCTTCCAATTCCAGGAATTGGAATAAGCAGTAACTAGGACTTTGGAATTCCCAATTCCCTTCACCCAAGCCCGCTCTCCATCCAGCCTCAGCCTCAATGTTTCCAAAGTGTCACAATGTTCGCAAGACTCCCGCCCGGTCCAGAGAGCGCGTTTGGTCCTGGGAAAAGGAAACTTGGCTCTTGGGACACACGCTCGCTCACTGGACAGACCAAGGACTCGATGGACAGACTCTTTGTAAAGCTCAAGTGGACATGGAAATGACTAGCTACATCCGCTACTTGGCTACAATATAACCTACATACAGACATACGTACCCCGTTTCTGCTTTCTGCTACTCTACATAATGTAGCTACTATGTATATGTAGAAGGAGATTGGGAACGGAGGTAAGTGAAAGAGCAAGTCTTGACCTATCTCTCTTCCTTCCATGTTACGGCCTCATGATGAAATCCAAGTAGGGATTTCTCCAAGTAGTAGAGATTTGAGATTGGGCGGATCTAGTTGGGAAATCCCGGAAGTCCAACAATACATGCCAGGAGCCTCAAAAGGTCCTTCTTCACCTATAGCCAACCTTCTTCTCACAGAGGTGCGGATTTGGATCAGGCTTCAGGCTTCCCAATAACTCATCTCCTTCACAATCACCATCTTCCCTGGCCTCTGCTACAACCCATAGTTCATCATAACAAATCTCAGTGCTAAATATGTATTTGGAATTAACCATTTATTGGGATACTATGATGAAACATAAAGTATGGTGCTGAATGCTATGCTGTGGACAGGGGAAAGTGGACCTAAAATTAAAATTTAAGGAATATCTAATGAAATGATACTCCGTCACGTCCTGCTCCAATCAGTGAGCAATGTATCCAAGAATTCCAGCTCATGCTTTGGGAGAGATATTGGAGTGATTTTTGGACGTTTTCATGTGACAGAGGTTGGGGCGGTGGATGAAACTAACTACAAAGGTTGAGGGTGTGTTGAAAGTAGACGGAGGAAGTTGAGTTTGGGAAGTATGTATGTACAAGTAGAAGAACATACATACATTTCTCTTCGGCTGCTTTCCAACCAGCTCTCACCTTTCATCTTGGCTGCTCAGAGTGAAAGCGGGGAAAAGGGCATGGAAGCATTTGAGGCATTTTCACCAAAATATGAGAAGGAATCAGAACAGAACCGACAACCGACTCCAGCTCATATTGAGAAGAGTGGAGAGGAAGGGGAGACAATAGATACGTAAGTATTTACATCACTCAACCGACCGACCTATGTATGTATGTATGTCTGTAGATCATTTGAGTGGTGCAGCGACCTTAGCTGGAAAAACAGAAATAGTTCCAGTGTGTCGACAGTATAGGAACCAGCAGTCTAGTAGTTCTGCTGTAGGTACTGGACTTACAGGCACTCAGGGCTTGAGGGGAATTCCAGTCAACTGCTAAATGGACATTGGGATTGGACTTTGTGTTGGGTCAATTATTGAGCTTGGAAGTACGGAATATGTGGAAAAGCCAGATTAAGGCTTTAGCGTTTGCAGAACGTGGAAGGCAAGACCAGATCCTCTCCATCACGTCACGGGCTTTATGATCTCTTCCTGTCCGAATCTGCCTTACCAAAATGGTCCTAACCCTAACTCTCGAGCAAAGTGCATCATCTCATCTCAATCAGGAAAGTCCTCGGCCACTTATAAATACAAGCAGAGGAATGTTGAGTCAAATCTAAACTTGGCTTCAGTCTGTCTCAATCCTCTGTTCGTAAGAAAGGTCACACTACCTTTATGGACTCTACTCGCATGGACCCCTTTGGTATCCAATTAGGTTTCGCCTTAAACTTCTCATACTCAGGAACACTTACAATTGAGACAGAATGAGCTGGAATTTTCAGTGGGCCATATTAAATAAGGATCCAGTTAGTAATAATTGAGCTACAGTAGAGCGTCCTATGTAGGTCAACGGAGCAGCCTATCCCAATCCACCCTTCCGTCCATCCAGACAAAGTGAGTGATACATATACCTACAACCTACTACGCAACACCCTTCCCTGGCTTACAACCTTTGAAGCGTTATTGGCAAGGCAAGCAAGTCCAAGCACCTGACTCTGACAGGTGGAAGGTCAATTCTTTGGATAACATGTCCACTCCAACAAGCTCCATTTCTCAACTAAATATATGTAGAGATTAGAGGTTAGAGATATGCAGGTCGTAAGTGGGTATGGAGTATGGAGTGGAGTTTGTGAGCGTAAAGACTAACAAAGACTTGGGGAAGCAAGCACATGGGACAGTTTATCTGAACGTACTTAAATCGAGTAAAATACGGATTTTACAAGCCCTGTCGACTATCCACTTAAATTTCTCGGGAAGGAAGTTCTGGTACCAAGCCGAGATATAAGAAAAATAATTAGATTCGACAATATTAGCACACAGTCTGATTACTTAGTGTGCTATTTCCTGAGTTTGGGAACGGTGGAGACGAAGTGAAAAGGTGGAATGGACCAAGTATTATTAGTCCTGGACATGGAATACAATTTAGAGCGTAGCACGTCATTAGCCCCACAACAAATACGCCCTACAACATAAGTCCCACAACAATATGCCACACAACAATATGCCCCACACTACAATAAGCCCCACACAACAAGCCCACAAAAATAATATCCTATTTAGGTTAGGTTAGGTCTTCGAAACACCCGCTGTCAATATGGGGCTTATTGTAGTGGGGCATATTGTTGTGGGGCTAAAGACATGGAAGGAATTTAGAGTATGGCCCTGAATTGAATTGACAGGGTTTCTCCGTTCCTTCACTCTGTCTGAGTGGGAGGAGACATGGAAGGTCCAAAAATAGATCCATCTTCCAGCCTATCCTATCCGTCTCTGGTGCAGAGCTGGGCTGTTGAGCCTCTTCCGCTCTGCAGTGGAAAGTGACATGGCTCGTTCCACAAGTGACAAGCTCAAATATGCACAACTCAACAAAGAAGCATCATGTCACTCCTTCCTTGCCCTCACATCCTGATCAGAAGCCGAATGTTTGAAGAGGTCAGGGTATGAGCACTGTCTTATATCCCGGTAATGACGTGAACGGCAAGATATCCTACACTATATAAATACGTACATACATACGTATAACCAGTAAACTAAGCGCTCACTCATTCACACGGCGTCTGACTCATTCTTCACAATTTGAATTTGAGAAAAAATTGATTTCTCCGTTTTAATCCCAGGAAATTACTTAACTTTGTAACAATAGGGAGGGGGATGGGATAATGGAGAGTAGTATTTAACAAGGAAGGATTGTGGATTGAAAGGTGTCTTAATTCAAAATAAGTTTGGTAAATGTAACCAATATAGCCGCAACTTGGCGCTCTGAAGCTCAAACCCCTAACAGAATCCACAACAAACAATCTTCAACTATAACGAGCTTGTTTATTTGGTTGCATTTCCCAAGGCTTACGATCTCTCTACCCCAAGTTTTTTCCACTCTGATTAATAGTTCCAAATTGAGTAAGTATTTCATGTTTACGATTTTAATCGTGGTATTTTTATATACTTATAATAGTTTTATGAGTACATAATTTCCGTTCAAGTTGTACCCAGTACAGCTCGAGGGTTGGGTTCTACAAGATCTCCCAAGATCTACGTAGAATCCAACCCAGCTAGAGTTACATGAGTGTTTGGCACTGATTGGTGGGCCTGCGAGTATATGCGACCCAAACTGAGACTTTTGATTCTGACTCACCTTGGTTTCGGTGAGTTGTGGCAGGCTGGCGGGAGGTGACAGAGCAAGTGCGGGTTGTGGTCCGTGGAGGACTTGCGGGTCAAGTAGTTGCCTGAGCTTGTTGTTCACTTGAACTGGCCTGGAGCGAAGTGGTGTGTTGTGTTGAAGGCGGTCTGAGCCCAGGAGCAGAACATGATCCGAATGAGGAGCAGTCTCTCTGCACACAAGCCACCACCGCCAATTTCTCACTGAGCAAGGAGAGGCGAAGGACGGCCAGAGCGTTGTTGGAAAGACAGAACAGAAGAAACCGAGAAACCCCAAACAACCAACTCATAAACTGACTCACGCTATCCTCCACCATACATACGCATACATACAGCATAGAGCACACCACCGCCCCATCAGCAGCGGTACTGTTCTGTATGGAGCAAGTGGAAGTGGAACTGATCTGCTGCTGGCCTCATCTCATCTCTGAGGGGAGATTGGCTCCATTTCATGTCTCCACCGCAGCTCTCATGCCAAGTCCGAGAACTTAAAAACTCATAACTAAGGTTATAAGTTCTAACTGACTTCCATTCTCCACAATGCTGCTGTTGGGCTCAAAAACTAAAACCGACATGTTAATGTAAGAAAGCAATTGTTGTTTGGAATCTATATAATTTAATGCACAGGATTTATGAAAGTTTTCCAATTTTATAATGTAATGATGTGATTGTACAAATTATGGCGTACATCGAATGCATGGCTCTTTGTAGGTATGTAATTATTCTAATACCATTCAGTCATTTTTGAAACATGCGTCATTGTAAGGCTTTAGTTAGTTTTCGCCAAATTGCAGCCAATTTTTAAAGCATGTTACTGTAAGCTTTCAGTTAGTTTTCACCAAATTGCAGCCAATTTTTAAAACATGCGTCATTGTAAGCTTTCAGTTAGTTTTCGCCAAATTGCAGCCAATTTTTTAAACATGCGTCATTGTAAGCCTTCAGTTAGTTTCGCCAATTTTTAGAACAAAAGTTGTTGTAAGCGCTCAGTTAGTTTTTCAACAAATGATTTTAAATTACGTTATGAGCATTACATCAAAAAACGACCAAATACAATACTTATGTTAATTTCAGATTGTCAAGGTTCGGCTAGGCCATGTTGAACTATTATGTCTAGAACGTCAAAAAGCATAATTTTGTATGGGGCTTTTCCAGAATACAGAATTATACGTTTTGCTAAGATTTGTGTAATTGCTTTTTCATTGCGTCAACCAAGCCTTCTATACTTATTCAAAGAAGAAACTTGGGTAATGAGCATGTTATATCCTAAGAAAGTATAAAAAGCGAATAAATGAACACATCCGTATTTTTTTTTTTAATATCTGAGAAGGATTTGGGACTTTAGGGCCCTTGGCCGAAGCTATTAGTTGTGCCTTTGTAGTTGTAGTAACAATAGACTAAGATGAGGATTAGGAACCGATAAGGAAACCACAGTAACGGCATTAATTTGTAACCTTAGCGTACACCAAGCAAGCACCAGTAAAAGTATCAGCGTATTTGACTGATTGACCATATTCGCATACTAATATACGAGGTTATCCGCTGTTTGTGACAGAAAATTCCACATATTTTTTGGTCCACTCAACTTGAGTAGGGCTGTAGGTCAGTAGATTGATAGGTAGTTGAGACAGGTAGCTACATAGGTACCTAGTATTTACGTATATAGCAACAAGCAATAAAACAGAAAATGTAAAACCAAAGTTTCAAGTCTGAGGCTTCAGAAGATAATTTTATCTTAATTGTTTCCAAGGTTCCAGATTTTGGAATGGTTATGGATTGTATCATACAATAAACAACTGCAATAAATAACTTTGCTCGTGTTACCCCAAATTACGTCATCTTAATTTCGTGATCATCTCAAAAAAGCCGCTAACTTTGAACATTACCAGAACTTATAACCTGAACAGACACCCGACACCCAACCCCGCAACCGCAACCCGCCCTCAGTCACCAGTCAGTCACCAGTCACCAGCACATACACAAACCGGTATAGTGAGCAGTTGTTTGGTTGTTAAGAAGTTCAAGGTTGGGTTGTTCCCTGTAGTTTACACGGTGACCAATTACTATTTGCTATTGGACTTGTTACAATTATGTTTCATTAATTCATAATTGGTAATTTTGTTATATGTACAACTTATGCCCTGTTCAGAGTCCAGCTCGTGTAGCTCGTGAACTATGTAATGTAAGTAAGTAGGTATAACATGTAAAGGTATTTTTGAACAGTCCGATTGCAAAAGCGTTGCGTAATAGATAACTCTCTGTTATATAGGTCGGCTGCGCCCTGTCCTTGTGCATGTGCGTGCAATGTGCATGGTCAATATTAGGCAAAAGTACACGCTTGTCTTTGGTATTCAGCGTTTTGTATTTTGCTTTTTGTACTTAACAACTTTCAATATTCGACCCTCAGTTTTGAACTTTAGCTTTTCTTAAAGTGTAAAGCTGAAAGGGAATAGGCTGTTGTGCGGGGTTTGAGTACTTAATAGTCATTCCTTGTTGTGCGGTGCTAGATGTGCCCCCAAACACACACAACACACAGTCACACTTTGTCGGAGCGACAAGGTTGATTGTTGAGATGGGTGAAGGGGACTCACCTTTGACCTTGGCCTACTAGTCGGGTTTGGCTAGGTTCCGAATTCCGATGCATGTAGAAGTGAATATTGGTTATTTTGATGTGTGCATATCTTTTATTGGAAGACGGGGCAAGTTAGTTGGATGAGGGTTGACATATGTTGTACACCCACAGCCTATGTCATATTTGATGCATTATGTAATCATGTTGATCTGACCTCCAGCACCTCACATTTGAGGTTCCTCCGGTTGAATTGGACCTAAGGGGGGGGCAGAGAAAAAACGCTAAGTCCCATTCTCATATACAGGGTGGCTCTCATCGACGGAGTTACATTCAAGCCATGTTCGGTTAGGATTCCATAACCTGCGGACTTTATGAAACCCCTAACCTAACATGTCTTGAATTTATGTAACTCCTTCGGGGCGTTTTTCCTAACCTAGCCTAACTTGAATGAATGTAACTCACTACACCGATGAGACACCCTGCGCCCCCCCCCTTAGGTCCAATCCAACCGGTTCCTCCTCCTGACCCATGAGTATGGGCAAGGTTAAAGCTATCAGGCTCGGTTTTAGTTAAGTACGTATGTTGATTCCCTCCTCAACTCAAGCAGCCTATTATCAATTATTTCAACTTGTTCAAGGATCTTCTTGTGAGTGGATTGGAAATATTCTATTTGATTTTTTGATGGGTAGGGGCTTGTTCGTTCTCTCTTGAAAGACAAGACTGCGGATATCGGCGAGGGCATGCGACAAGATGAGTTTTCGGGACAAAGTGCAGGAGACAAGACGACGACTGGCAGCCATTTCGTTCTTGTACAACATTTCGCTAAATGGAACGTACAAGGACAGTAGCATGTGCGGGAGTGGATTGGAAGGTGGCGGGAGAGAGGGAAACATTCCAGCAGATTCAATTCACAATACAGACATCAACTCCAGTCAGTTGGACTCTGAGCATGGAAACGCAGTTCTGGCTGGGTATGACGAAGGCTCACTTTCAGCAAGACCCTATTCCCCAGAAGAACAAACCTTGGCTTTTGAAAAACGACTCAAGGAAACCAATTTTACGAGAAAAAGGTAACTCCAATATCCAAGAGTCTCCTACCAATAGTAATAGTTCCAACTTGTGCTCTATGGGCCACGCATCTTCTCAACTCTTTCCAGGGCAAATACTGGTGCTGGAGAAATCGGGTATCTTACGAGTATCTCTCGTCAGTTCCAGCCAGATTCCGAAGTGGGATTTATAAATAGTCATCCCAATCAGAAACGAGCGCATTTTAGCAGCACTGAGAGCTTAGACCATGGTAAGTACGTGAAAGCGACCGTATAGGAGGATTTTTGAGATTATAGGCCTGCTCAGCATGTGACGAGCATAGCGAGAGAAGCTATACCCAAAAACTTAGGGAGTACCTTTTTTTTGGCATGGACTTTTCCCA
>JAQFXY010000336.1:0-34312 GCA_034693865.1 Ceratophysella sigillata
ATGCAATGCAAAAAAAATCGGAACTCTAAGTCATCGGCAACATGGTCAGGCTCGTTACTTATCAAACCACCCTCGTATATCCAAGCTGAAAATATTCGTTTCTGCATCAGTGTAATGAATCATCCGTAATAATTCTTACAAAACAGTCCCATGAATTCAATTTATCGGTTGGGGTTGTTTCAATGTGGAATGTTACAAGCACGACTTGAGCATATTCTCGTTTCAATAGAAGAAATGAAAAAGTTTACTGGACTTTGTTCTATGTTTGCAGAAATTCGTCGTGTTAAATATAACTACCTACTCATTCGTATTCATGACATCATCCGGCCGACTGCAAATTAATGCCGCTACAGACATAAATAATGTGACTATTAAGTATTTATCTAAGTATAAATAATGTACAAGTATCCAAGAGTTATTTAGTCTACACAGCTATTTGAAGTTGAACAAAAAATTGTTCTTCAACATTATTATTATTATTATGTTTTAGTACCTAACAGTACCTAACAGTATTCTCCATGGAGCGACAGGCGACAGCAGACCAGACCAGACATGTATTATATTATTGAGCAGAAATGCAATATGAGCAAACGAATTATTAATATCTCTCCAATAAGTTGCCTGCCCCTCAATAATTTAATTTGCGCTAAAGATATTTTATCCTTATTGATTGCCATTAAAGAACGCTTCGCAGAAGATCATAATTATTGTGGCTTCATGACAAAAATTGAGTTTGTGTTTTGTGAAAGGCTTTTTATTTTTCTGGATTTTTGACAAAGGCAAACGTACTTTTTATGAACCCCAAGACTGGAACCACATCACCACATATGCTATCATACCTGCGGAGAGAGTTATTTTTTCGAAACATTCGAACAAAGGTGGGATGATTGGATTTAACATGCGTGTAGAAAAATCCGGCGATGTTCATTTAAAATTCAAAACATTCTATTTGGGTTTGAAAACCTTTTTAAAATCGTTAAATACCCTTCCACACAAGGCAAATAATGCTGATATTTAGTAAAATACCCGTTCCGTGTTCTGTACATCGTCCATCCCTTCGCATCCTTCTCGTCCTGCCCGTTAACATTAGAGGCCAGAAAAGTCAGGAGGTTTCAAGTTACAAGCTGTTATACTTTGACTTCCATCCATGCCATTAGAATTTACGATTTTTGATCCCTGCGAGCGATTAGGCCCAGGCCAGGCCGTGGAAAACTGTTGACCTTCGTTCACCCTTACCCATACTTCATACTTCCCGTTCCCATTCCCATTCCCATTTCCCATGCCCTTCTCATTCTCATCCCAGAAAGCAACCGTAATCCTTAATCCTTATCCCCAATAAAGTAAGCATCTCGACTCGACACAAGTGTATGAAGCTGTATATATAATAATAATGCTTGTCTAATGGTACATTGTTTAGTATGTACATTTAATTTAATTACGGACGAATCCATGCGTTCTGTTTGTGAATTTTAATTCTGTATTCAGTAGGTACCAGAAAAGCAGAGGCTTCGTGTTTCATCGTATTCGTATTCGTATGCCTTCATTCCAGCACCTTCTTGAGGACTATGGCTATGTACACTACAGAACAGCGTGATAGTTCTGCGTGCCGTGCAACTGTTCTGTTATGCTGTCTGCTGTATTATATTGAAGCTCAAACTCGAAAGATGTAAAAGGTGCGTTTGTTTGGTTCTTCTGTATCTGCACGTGAAGGAAGAGTCTGTTGTTGAGGCCTAACACGTTGTTCATGTATGTATGTATTTGTATATGTAGCCAAGAAGGGAAGGGGCAGGGAGATTGAGGGAGACATTTGGCCATTATTATCAGGAGACGAGGAAAGAAAGGAGAGGGTAAAGTTATTGAGGATCTTATGCAGCAGCTTTAGCTTTAGTACTACATACATACGTAGTATATGTAGTATCCCTTGTTTTGGCCACCGAACCGACGCCAAAGACGACGCTTAGTTTGGTGCCTGTCAGTCGGCAGGTTTCTTTCGTGTTGACAAGGAGACAGGCAGGGTAGTAGGTGTTCGAATCCAGCTCCAGGCTCAGTTGAGTGAAACGGGCTGCTTGGTCATGTGAGGGCGTGTCAGTGTGTCAAAGGACATCGGAAGCATTACTAGTGAAAGAGGCATATCACGCTTCGGCTTGTGCGAATTGGAACTTGGAACCACAACTTTTCTCTTCTGGTCCATGCACTTTCTCTAGGCTACAAGCTCAGCTGGGTTAGAGGAGAAATCACGGAAATCCAACTGACAACCTCAACCGATTGTGGATATATTTTAATTACTACATTAGCTGGAGTTGGTTGGTCCTAATTTGGTGAGTTGAGAGAGATTTTGTCATGTCTTGTCAATATGCATTGTAGATTGTATGTAGCATCGGAGTCACGTACAATGTTAAGTATGTAGCGTATAGCGTATTTAACAATATGTAATTGGGTTGGAGTTAAGGACATGGGTGCAAGGAAAACATTAAAAGTTTTTTTTACTGAGATGGTGGTCTGTCGTGAAGATTCGTTTCACCCAGGTCTCCGAAATCGCCAAACGCCCACTGGTTAATTATACTTCTAATAATGTTATGATCATAACTTGTGACTTGACTTATTGCAAGTAAGTACCTAATCAAACTCCATCTCAGTAAAAAACTTAGAATATTTCTCTGTCACCCTTTGCTCTACCACGACCCAATGTGAAATGTGAAGTTGGTTGTATTTAGCTCATCGTTAGGTGTTTCAAACGTCCACCCACATGCAACATGATTTCGGAAAATAACATTACCCACTCGACCCTATGAATAATGCTTGTTACGCTTGTAATTTTTCATACTATGTAGTCCTCGTTTAGTTCATCAGTTGACGCTATTATGGTTGAAGGTTGAAGTTCATATTTAACAAGGGTACGAGTGCTTGTATGGAGCTGGTATATGGAATATGGAACTTCGTACAACGTAAAGGCTAGGGCTAGGGCTATTTGCTATTTAAGTTAAGACTTTTCCCCTTTTGATATGTCCTTTCTAAACCAGGTCAGGAAATAGGACGTGCATACTCATTGGCGTTTTGCGTTGTATGTGTATATGGTACAGGTAAATTCAATTACTTGAACTACGGACAGGCGTTTAATATCTAATTCATGATTCGTATTCCTTGTCGAATATCGGATAAATACAGATACAGGTATCTTACCAGAACACGTAAACGCATTGGCTGTTACTTAACAATCCCCTGACACCTCACCGGCATAGGCCTTCTTGGAAAATCTACTAACTGCATAATACGAGGATATTCTTTTATAATTGAGAACTTTGTGTGAAAAAATTGGTCGTTTCAAAGTTTGAATAAATGGTAGAATTGCATGAAGCTGCGTGGAGAAGTTAGGGAGGGCTACTTTCCTTGCTTTAACAAATCTGTTCACAATAAATATATTAATGCGCTTGTAGTTCAACTAAATCTCGATGCAGGGGTTGTTGATGCCGGTACTACAAACAAGCGATTTGGTTTGGTTTTGCTAGTCCCAAGAAAGTAACTTAACTAGTATCGCCATCGCCCAGCGTTAATAGCGTTTATTTTAATTTATCGTAGGTGCGCCAGCCGAAAACTTCTAAGCGATAATGTCTTCGGCCTGGCGAGGAGGTGGCAGCGGAAACGGACGTGGCGGAGGTGATAGCAATGGAAACGGTCGTGGCGGCCGTGGTGGTAGTGGAAATGTTCGTGGCGGTGGAGCGGGTAGCAACGGAAATGAACGAGGAATTACACGAGGAAATGGAAATGGGAGAGGCCGTGGAAGTTATTCCGGTCAAGCTCGACGTGACCCCACTGACGTTGGTGGTCGGGATTTTCCTCCGTTGAACAACTTAGGAAGCGCTCTTCCACAAAGTAAGGTCCAATTTTTTAGCATTTGTATTTGCAGCATAGCCGCTGTATGTTAAGGGTAAGCTGCTCCCACTCTACCAACTACCAATACCCATAGGCCCACAGGCTTCTGGTTCCGGTGGAGGACATTGGTTGAATGGAAGAATTGCTGGGAGTGTTGGAAATGGAGTGAACGGTCGCACCCCAGATCCAGGAACTAGTGAAACAGCCCCAGCTGGACGCGCTGGAGCTAGACGCGGTATCAGATTGGATCCTGAACGAACTTCAATGAAGTACGACAGGGTTATGACCCGACCCGGACCCGACAGACTACAGTCGAAAGAAGGAGAGTTTGGAAATAAGCTGAACCTGTTTGCCAACTATTACGCTGTGAAGACCAAGCCTGACTGGGCAATATTCAACCACAGGGTGGATATCTTGCCTGACGAGGGATTGGAGACATTTCAAAAAAAGAAGCTGCTCCGAAATCTTAGGGACAGAGCTAAGGAACTTGGCTCATTCATTTATGACGGAACAAATTTGTACGCATTTCAACGTATAGTTCCGCCTCAGCATGAGGTAAGAATTCACTGTCGTTTGTCTTTGCCATTACTTAGAAGGATCTTGGTCTTACATATTTAGCTTCATTATTCATTTTTTGCTTTTACTTTGTATAGACGAGAGTAATGTACTCCCAACTAGCAAACTCCGATGTAAACTATCAGATAACATTGAGACTTGTTGCCGAAGTTCAACCTTCAGATGTTGTTTGCATCCAATTTTACAACATCATTATGAGAACATGTCTGCAGAAGCTTGACGGATTCGAGGAACTGGGTAGACATTTTTTTGACGCGAATGCGGCGATTGAAATGCGGGGACTCAAATTGAATCTCTGGCCTGGCTATATTACCACTCTGCGGCAGCATGAGAACAATTTGTTGCTTTGTGTGGAAGTTACCCACAAAGTTCTTCGTCAGGAAACTTGCTTCGACATCATCAAATCTGTTTCCAGGGAGAAGGCTTGGGATGAATTGATCGGAAACGTTGTTATAACTATGTACAATAGGAAAACGTACAGCGTGAGCGATATTCTTTGGGATCAGAATCCTCATACAACGTTCCCGAAACGAGATGGAACTTCTATCTCCCTAGTGAACTATTTCCGTGAGAAATATCCGCTGCTGATCCAACATAATTTTAGTTATACTCAGCCACTTTTGGTTTCCATGCCGAGCAAGCAGGATTATCATAGAGGAGACCGTCCAGAGCCAGTCCTACTGATTCCGCAGTTATGCAACATGACGGGACTTTCTGACAGCATGCGTAATAATTTCGGTGCGATGAGAGAACTGTCTACGCATCTTCAGCTGCCACCAACTGCGAGAGTTAATCGAATCAACGGACTAATGGAACGTCTCCGGAATTCTCCTCAGGTTAGTATGTCAGGCAAAAGTACTTGACATCTTTGTGTCCCTGCTAAGTTATATATTCTGTGATTCAGGTCCAGGAGGAGCTCGATGGGTGGAAGCTCAATTTTGATTCTGCACTGGTTTCTCTCAGAGGAAGGGTGACTGATCCTGAAGAAATCCGTATGAGGTCTGGAAATACTGAAATTAAAGTCAAGTCCGACAAAGATAAGGCCGACTGGACGTTTGCCCTCAAGTGTATGTCACCTTACAAGGAACACACTATTCAAAAGCCTAGAATCATTTTCAGTCTGAATCAGTCAATAATCAGTGCTACTCTGGTATGCTCGTTCTCATCTTTATTTTAATTTGTTTTATTTATTAGCTAAGCAAATGTTTAGCTCTACGAGACTATCGGATTGGATTGTCATCGTGCCTCAACCCAACGCCCGACTTGTGGATGGACTTGTAAAGAAATTGCAACAAGTGGGTGCGGTGAACAAGCTGGACTTCCAAGTCCAGTATCCATTGAAAGTGTGAGTTTTGATTGACTTGCGACACATGAGATTCTAATTACTTTCTAGTGCTAATGTAACATTTGTTTCTAGTTATACAATTCCTGATGCCCGGCAGCAGTCATATGCTGATAAAATAAACGAAGCAGTGGCTGAGTACCGAGACAAAGTAAAAATGGTCTTCGCTATTCTGGCGTCTTCGGATCACGGGGCGTATTCGGCAGTGAAGAAGACATGCATAGTGCAATACGGAAGTAAGTGCTACTGGATCAGGAATCAAATGCCCTCGTGCTAGATTCATTAATATAGATGACTTCATGTTTTCTACTTTTATCTAAATTCTTAATTCTTTTCCAGTTGCGTCACAGTGTTTCTTGGCTAAGCATTTGACAGCCCCGGATAACAGTAAGTCTGCCGCTCCTGACCCCTGACCTTTGATTGTCAACTTGAGACTGATCATACATTTGTTTTCTACTCTGTTTAAATAGAGCTCCTCTCTGTCTTGACGAAAGTTGCAGTCCAAATGAATGCAAAGATGGGGGGCGAACCTTGGGCCGTTGTCAATCCTATGCACAAGTTGGTAAGTAATTCAACTCTAGCTGGAGTGTTTATTCACTGTTTGTAAGTATTGAAAGCGTACAATAGATACTTGCTTAATCTGAGTCACTTATTTCTATTTCAGAATGGTATGATTGTGGGTTTTGATGTTCATCACAGCGGTAAAGGGCAGACCAAGAAAAGCGTTGGTGCAATGGTTGCCAGCACCAATGCTAATTTGACAAAATATTTTTCCACCACTTCTACGCATGAGAAAAGAGATGACCTATCCCGAAACATGACCGTGGATATGCAGAGTAAGATGCGATAAGTCAATGAATTTGAAGCAGAATCTAAAGAATGAGAATGAAGTCATGATGATGTGTTTTTTGCCACAGCAGATATATCCTAATGTAACATGAAATGTATCCGTTGATTTGTTTACAGAATGCCTTAGAGGATATTATGAAAGGAATAATAGATATCCCAGTTGGATAATGTTTTACAGAGGTAATCATTGACTTATTAATTGTATTATTAGCAATTCCTTAACAATGACCTTACTACTGTATTATATTTTCAGATGGAGTAGGGGAGGTAAAATTTGATTTTTAATTACTTAACAATTTCAATAGCTTAATAATTTTAATATTTTTTTAAAACTGTGTGTGCGTAGGGCCAGTTGCATTATGTCAAGAATACGGAACTGGACCAACTGAAGGTAAAATAGAATGGTGTACTTAATTAGAGTAACCCAGCCTTCCTTCGTTTTAAGTTACGCCCCTATAAAATAGAGGTAATTTTATAAATGTAATTTGTAGGCCGGAATTGCTCAGACTTATGAGGCTGCGGGAGTGCCAACTCCTAGAATTACCTTCACAATTGTCACCAAGAGGGGAAACTCGAGGATTTTCACCAAGCAAGGACAACGCGACTACGGAAACCCTCCACCCGGAACATTTGTGGATAACGTAATTACTCTTCCCGAGAGGTAAGTATTTGCATATTGTGTATTCGGAGCAGAATTGGTGGAACAAATGACGAAAGCAACCATGTATAATTCTATTTGAATAATTATTCCAGGTATGATTTTTTCCTCGTGGCTCAGGAGTCTAGACAAGGGACAGTGAGTCCCACTGCCTATAACGTCATTTATGACGAAGGAAATGTTGGACCTAAACTCACTCCGGACATGATACAGCGTTTTACTTACAAGCTCTGCCATCTCTACTACAATTGGTCGGGTACCGTTGCCGTTCCAGCTGTATGTCAATACGCCCACAAGCTTGCGTATCTATCTGGGCTGTCTCTTGGAAGTCCAAGCAATGAGAGACTTAACCACTTCTTGTACTTTCTCTAAGCTCATTTACCCGCCTATCTCACTGAATGTCGCTCTCTGTATCAGCAAAGGAGCAATTTTTCATGCCTGCATTTTTTAAGTTATATTATACCGTGTATTCGGGTCTTAAACATATTTGTACTAATTCCATGCACCTATTCCTAAGTGGGTAAGAATGTACTAATATTTTGAAATGTTCAAGTGGAATGTGTGATGTGTAGCCTGTTCGGCTAAAAATATTTCAAGTGGGACGTGTAATGTGTTCGGTTGAAAATATTTAAAGTTTGACTTGTAACCTGTTTGGTTAAAAAAATTCACATTTGACCTGTGGGTTTAAAAATATTCTAGAGATTAAATTCCAGCCGAGCAGGTAAAATAGTGTTGATAGTTATTTTGTTATTTTAATAAAAACTAGTTAAGTAGGTCATATACTGTTGGAGAATTTATTGTAAATCCGAGATTATTGTTATTGCAGTAGTTGTCCTCACACAAACTGTTATTTTTTATAAGTAGCTGCCAAAATTCCAACCTGTTGTCAATTAACAAGCCTGCCTTTCGAAAAAGTGAATTCAAAATGTAATATTGTCATAGAACACGCCCAATAACTCACGTACAAAGCCCGATTATATACGTATTCTTGTTATGCTGAATTCAAATTGAAAACAACTACTGCCTTATAAACTACTATACCATAGTATTACCTGACAATGAGCAGACAATTCTATTGGGGCACCATGTTCTATTTACAAATTATTTGAGAGAGAAATTACGAAAAAGAGTTATATTTATGACGAGAAATCTACTATAAAAGCTGTGTCAATTGAAATGCTAATTTTTAGTTTAGAATAAAATCCTTTTTTTAGTAGGAAATAAAATTATGAGGCTAAGGACAAATCATTTTATTTACATTTCCATCCTTAATGTAGTATTATTGCGACGAATGTATATATTTTATATGGCATTAGTGAGTTGTGTCAGATTTATTGTTTGAATCGAAGCCTTTTGGAATAATTATGTACAGAATCTAAGATATGTTCTTAAAATCTGAAGTTAGTTGGTTTCATTTTACCGCATAGCAGTACTTAAAAATTCGAGAATCATATGGGCTTAATATTTTTGCATCATTACAGAAAAATTAATTTTATTCAATCAAGGGTAAGGATAGAATCTTTGTTCTTAATTACTTGGGCAATTTTCAGCTCTTTGTGTCAGAGATTCCGTAATCTTCTAATGACATTACTCAGTTTAGGCCCACGTTTCACTGGTCTTCCTCTATCAGGTAGTTGTGAGGTGGTGGGCTTTGGGCTTTCGACTGACAAGTTCAATTGAGACGCTCAATTAACATACTGGAGATGAATGCATCGTACAATTGCTCATTCGAGTGACCAAGAGGGAGAACCATTGCAAAAGCATATCTTATCACTTACGTAGGCTGCTGCCAGTCAGCATAGGTAATCACGAAGATACTTGCCGAGTTCATGTTAATATTATACAACACATTGCGAGAAATGTAGCTTTGGGAAATCCTCAAGACAATATCCGATATAAGGGATGGTATCAATTAGATATTAGATCCCAACGAGAAGGACTGGTCTACAAGATTGAAGATGTATAAACCAGGCCGCAACTGCTTCCTTTCTGAGCTGGTAATTAAAACTTGTAACTATAAAATAATAGTGATAGCATTATTTACCGAATTATTTAAGTGCATTTATTCAGTAAAAAACGTTTATTATTATTAATTGTTATCTTCTACCGTAAAAAATTGTAGACATTCACTATATACATACATTGCTTTATTCAGACTTCCACACAACAAAATATGTCAACAAATAAGTTAGAATAAATTATGAAAGGAATATTTCGTTTTTGACGATAGGGGAATAGTGGCGGGCAAGAACCCTTTCGCAGCATTTCCGCGTTGAGTTGCTAAACTGTAATTCCGTAATAAAGTAGGTACCTACCGTTCTGGTGTGTGTGTATCTCTTGCTGGTATATCTGTGAATTAATTGTGCCGCTACCTACCCAAGCTACGAGCTCTTTACCAGAGAGGATAAATGTATTACATTGTCTACACCTGAGGTTATTACCAAAATATTTAATTCACCTATATGCATAATTAATGCATTGAAACCATTTCACGTATTTACGCATATAATCAGCGTGTTATGTTTATGTTTAGCATTTCACTTGTGCAAGGACAAGGACCAAACTTTTAGCAAAGCAAATGACTTTCTCTCAATTCTATTTTAGTCGCGAGAAGAGAAAGCTAAAACCAGGCCTCTGCAGGAGGCGAAGGAAGGTCCAACCAAGAGCAAGGCCCTAAGTCCTTCCTTTACTTAGTTCATTAGCTTTGCAAGTTGTAATTCAGCTTGGAAATGCTTACAGCGTCTCTGCTACGGTCCCCCCATGTAAATGTCATGTAAATGTACGAAAATCTAGGTACTCAATTAAATAGTTTCACCATTTTAACACACTTTTGTGGAAGCCGGTAAAATGGAAGATTAAAAACGAAGCAATGGTTTGTTAGTAAATGGCGTCTCAATACTTATTATGCTAGGGGCGATAAGCGGCATTCACGCCAATTTTCCTTGTGGTTCAAGTTCAACTAGTGCCAATTAAATTATGGAATTCTGAAATTATTCTACCTACATTACATATAAACAGGTACTTGTGTGTCCTTGTATGTGCGTTCATTATTCTTCTGGGGTAAAGAGAAGCTGGAGGCCTCACATTCATTCTTCGCTATTTCCATTTCCCTCTCACTTCAAACTTGGAGCAGAAACACAGGACAGATCGTAAAAACAAAAGATACACGTATTTAGTTGTGGAAAGCGTGTGACTCACAAAGAAAGTTATACCACACCGATGATTGCTTGCTCTTGTAGTGGAGGAGGTAATTAGGTTAGGGAATTTTGCCATACATACTGTAAATTTAATTGCAAAAAACGCATGAAGGAAAGTCTACAGGACATCGGGTGTCCAATCGACGCCACGTGACCGGACGGGGAGTCAAGTTCGTCATTCGTGCATGCAAGTTGTATGTAAGTGACCATACACATATGCCGCAGCTCCCAACTTTAACGTAAACACTTAATTAAGGTTCCTCGGGTTCGGTTCGAATCTGTGGATCTGTGCGTCATTCTGAAACAGCGTCATTATAACTTATAATTATGTGTGGCGTATAGCACTTGCGACTAGGACAAGTACAAGAGTACGCCAGCAACTATATCTACTAAGTTTTCAAGTAAGTATATATTTAGTATAGAATTTTATAAAATAAAATGTTTCTTGAAATACCGAGTCACATATCACATTATTTTATTTATTTGATCTTAAAACCCCGTTCGGGCTATCGCCCATATACATATCACATAATAGGTACTTATTCACAATAATTAAATCAATGCCAACATGACATAACGCAAACTTAATTCAATTGTCCCGAAAAATTGGGCATGATCTTAATATGTATGTAATTTTGTGCTTTGCTTAAAACATTAGTTGCCAAAAGATCGAGCATGGATCGTGGCGAATATAGCCCGGAAGAGTTCGACTCTGGGGGTGCCAACTACCGTTCAAATGCTCATGGTCGAAATCCACGCCACGCTGCAACAGATGTTAAGTTTGTCGCTGAACATGGAAGACAACGGGGTCACCAACCGGAGTGGAGGGATAATCATCGGGGACACGAAGAGACAAGGAGCAGTCACCGGTCACACAGTGACCACAATGAGCCAACCCGAAAATACACCGATTCATCGAATTACAGAGATTTTCATGTAGAGCCGGAAAGGAGCACGAGAGACTCAGGAAATGATAATCGAGATGCTGGACGTAGCTACAGATATCCTGACCATACATATCGTAAAGAAACGGGTAGTACGAGCGAGAGAGAGTCCAAGCGTGACTACCGAAGTTCAGAGCAAAGCCAACGAAAACCTGAGCGAAATTACCGAGACGCTGAGCGGAATGTTCGAGAGCCTGAACGAAGTAATAGAGATTATGGACGAACTCATCGAGATTCAGAGGCAAGCCATCGAGACCCTGGAAGAAGTCACCGAGATTCTGAGGCAAGCCATAGAGACCCTGGAAGTAGTCACCGAGATTCTGAGGCAAGCCATAGAGACCCTGGAAGAAGTCACCGAGATTCTGAGGCAAGGCATAGAGACCCTAGACGTAGTTTCCGAGACGGAGAACAAAATTATCAAGGCGTCGAGCGAAGTGTTAGAAATTCCGACCGAAGCCATCGCGATTCAAATCGTAATAATTTGGAACCAGGAAGAAATGCTGATGCCGATCATCGGAGTGATAGGGAAGAACGTAGTTATCGACCTCGAGTGGAACGCAGCGATGTTGGGCCTGGAACTAGTTCTGATCTACATAGGCAAGATCGTTCAGCGAGGCCACACACAAGCGTAGTACAAGAAAGAGGAAGACCTAGAGAACAGAATTTAGGAGGAGGAGCGGAACGTAGAACCTCCTCAACCTCACTTCATAGACAAGGTACAAATCTACAGATGTTACCCAAATGTTGCTTTATCGTCTTTGTCATATCAAATCAATCAGAAACTCATTTACGAATGCAATCAATTTAGGGCAAGGTTACGCATTATTAAACTAAACATAACGTTGTTAGACGAAAAGTTACGAATTACAAAAACGCCTCTTGGAAAAGCTAGCCAAGGATGAAAGTTGCACGGTGCTCACTAAGCAAATTATAATGCAGCACAGATGAGTACCTACTTTAGAATAAAGATGACTATTTTATTGTGGAAATACACACAAAAGCGAGCAGGCTTGGAATTATTCCAACTCTGATTGTTGAAGCTCAAATATATGTGTATTTAGTCAAAACATTTGCTGTATTCATCTAGTCATGTTAAGATTTTTCTGGAACATGAATATACCTACCTATGTAGTACATCGGTTCAAGTATTGACAAGAGTCGTTAATGTCATTTTACTATTACTGGGAGTGGGAATGATGTTGTTTGTAATTTATTTAGCTATCAAAAGACCGAGAAGTGACAGCGTTGATCCAGATAGCGGACTCTCTCAGAGTATGGCTCTGATGGGAAGTCGTCGAATGGAAATAGAGGAAGTCGGAAATGGCAGACATGTAATTGAAGAAGCACGGTTTACCACCGACCGTGTCGACGTTGGGCGTGATGATGAGGTAGCAATAGACTACGGCCGTGCAGCGCACTCTGAAGGGGAAGACAAGGCAAGACTTGGCGGCCTAACTGGCGCTGGTGCTGTTGTCCGAGTGGCAAGTGGACGTGGCAGTGGAACAGGCAGCTCGAGTGGAGATGTCCCTGGTCCATCGAATCCCGGCGGAGAAGGTGGTCGAGCTGGAGCACGAAGAGGCGTACGATTGTTGAGAACGGACCGGTTTGACAATGTCCGAACCCGCCCGGCTACTCTCAATTCCAAATGTGGAAGTTCGGGACAAGTCGTCAGTCTGATTGCCAACTTCTTCCCATTGCGAATGAAGCCCAGCTGGTGCTTATTCAATTACCGTGTTGATTTTAAGCCGGACGAAGAAAGAACTGCTGTCAAGAAGCGCTTACTTCGTGTTCATGATACGTATTTGGGTGGATACATTTTTGATGGATCCAATATGTATACAGCTAGTCGGTTGAGCCCAGAAGTAAGATTTGCGATAGTTATTTTACTATCGATTAGAAGTCGATGGAGTTTGGATATAATATGTATTTATTTTACAAAATGATTTTCACAGCCACTGGTAGTGTACTCAGAGCGAGAGCTGGACCAGGTGAAGATGGAACTCACACTTCGCCTTGTAGGACAAGTTTCACCTGGAGATGTTCAATATTTACAGTTTTATAATATAATTGTAAGATCCTGTCTCCAGCTCTTAGAATTTGAAGAGTTGGGTCGGCATTTCTATGATCGACATGCTGCTATTCGTATGCCACATCACCGACTCGAGCTCTGGCCTGGCTACATCACTACGCTTAGAAATTATGAAAACAATCTCATGTTATGCGTGGAAGTAACTCATAAGGTCCTTCGGTTGGATAACTGCCTCAGCCTCATAAATCACCTGATGAATAAATACAGAAACAAAGAGCAGGCCGTGACTGAAGAACTAGTTGGCTCGATTGTTATGACGCACTACAATAGAAAGACTTACAGAGTGGATGACATTGAGTGGAAGCAGAATCCTGGGAGTACGTTTGAGCAAAAGGGAACGCCGGTATCATTGGCTCAGTACTACTTCACAAAGTATCAGCTACGCATATCGGATATGAAGCAGCCTTTGCTAGTATCACGGCCCAAGAAGAGAGATTGTCATAGAGGAGATGACGGCCCCATTCTTCTAATCCCTGAACTTTGTCAAATGACTGGACTCTCTGACGAAATTCGAAAAAATTACAAAACCATGCGTGAATTGGCAACCTACCTTCAGCAGCCACCAGAGAGACGTGTGCAGAATATTCAGAACTTTATGTCAAGGCTGCGTGGTTCCTCAGAGGTATGGTTTTCAATAGTCTATTCAAACATTCGTAAACCTGAATATTTTAATAATTATACTCACATCGAGTTCCTTTCCTTGGATGTTATTCCAGATTCGTGGATTACTTACCAACTGGGGACTCGAGTTTGAAAACAAATTAGTTTCGGTCAAAGGTCGAGTTGTGCCTCAGGAGCAAGTGATTTTTAGAATGGGAACCCATAAGGACATGGTTCCGGTAGGAGCAGGAGCAGATTGGAACTTTGCATTCAAAAGTTAGTAGACATCATTTGCATTATTCATCTGTTATTATTAGACGCTGTTCGTGTTGCATAACTTATACCATGATCTGTAATTTCATATTTCCAGCCAAGAACATGTACTCTTCGGTGAGGATGCTTAGATGGGCAATAATTGTCACTCAACGGGATTATCGGAATGTTGATAATCTTCTACACACAATGCGCACCGTGGGTGCGGGCTTAGACTTCCATGTTGGAAATCCATTGGAGCTGTAAGAGCTAAAATTCAAATGCAGGAGTTCATGAAGAGTTTGATTAACTCTGAATTTATTTCTATTTGTTCATTGCAGTGTGAGAGTTGGAGACACAAGAGTGCAGACCTTTGTGAATGGAGTCAACCAGGTTGTTTCAAACCACAAAGACTTGGACATGATCTTTATTATTTTACCTGGACCCCAACATGAACTGTACTCGGCGGTCAAGAAGCGGTGTTGCATTGATTACGGAAGTAAGTCCCGTACATAAATCGCGTCTAGCCACATTCCCCTAAATTTCAAACTGCTAACTTGTATTTACGTTTTAAAACATTTAGTCGCGTCCCAGTGTTTTCTGGCTAAACACATTCAACCCAATGCTAAAGGTAGCCTTCCGTTTTGATATTTCTCTTCAAAATTTATGATCCTATCATCATTAAGTAAGTCTTATCTACTTCCTGTTTTCTTTCTCAGGTTTGATGTCAATCGTTACGAAAGTAGTTGTACAAATGAATGCCAAGATGGGTGGAGAACCCTGGACTACAAATAATCCGTTAAAAGCTTCGGTAATCATCACATTTGATTGAGACATGTTCCAATCGCTAAATTAACTTTGAAGGATTTCTGAACGCTCATCCATATATACTTCTGTAGAATACAATGATTATTGGATTTGATGTATATCACTGTGGCAAGAGGAAGGGAGCCAGTGTTGGAGCAATTGTTTGTACGACCAATAATGAATTATCCAAATACTATTCAACTGTGTCTTTTCATAGTGGTCGAGATGAACTTTCTGAGAGGCTCTGTACGGATATCACAAGTATGTGCTTCAGTTCTTTCTAGAAGCAACTGGGTTCGTTGTATTTGTGTGGTTTTTACTGACTGTCGAGTAACGGGTTATTTCTGACTTGCAGAATGCGTGTATGCCTTTCGTTCCAAGAATAAGAACGCACTTCCAGACAGGATAATCATGTACAGAGGTGAGACATTTTTCGCTAGTTTTTATTTTGACTGAATTCACTAATTTTTCCGAATATCTGGTATCTGGTTTAAGTTTATAATATAAGTTTTTTTGTAAATAGATGGAGTCGGGGAGGTATTTCATTTTAATAATTACATAATTAGAATGATTTTTAATTATATTTTTTTAAACAAATGTATTTAAAATGTATTTAGGGTCAACTGAACTACGTCTTCAACACTGAATTAGAGCAAATTAGGGTATGAGGCTTACCGGAATAATAATTAAATTAGGAATTTCGAGATGTAATTTTTACGCTATTGTCTTTAATTCCAGTCTGCCCTGAAGAACGTCTACAACGCTGCAGGAATTGAGCCTGCAAGATTTACCGCAATAATTGTGACGAAAAAGGGAAACGCTAGGATATTTTATCCACAACCGAATGGCCACATTAAAAATCCAGACGCGGGTACAATTGTTGACAACGTTATTACTTTACCAGAAAGGTACCTAATTTATTTACTAATTCATTTTGATTTTGTTATTGTGTATAAAGCATAGTATTTTCATCCTTTCAACTATGAGTGTGGTAATTAGCGTAGTGACTAATTTTTGATATTTGAGGCTCGTTTATGGCATGGACTCTAACTGTCACATTTATGAATTTCTCAGGTACGACTTTTTCTTGGTAGCCCAATCTTCCAAGCAAGGAACGGTTAGCCCAACGTCGTATAATGTTATTTGGGATGAACAAGGATTGGAACCGGATAAGATTCAGCGCCTTACCTTTAAACTTTGTCACCTGTATTACAACTGGTCCGGCACCGTAGCTGTCCCAGCTGTGTGTCAATACGCACACAAGCTCGCGTATTTGACTGGGTTATCTCTAGGAAGTCCTAGCAATGAAAACCTTTCCCACTATTTGTACTTCCTTTAACCTTCATTTTATATTTCGTCTTCGCTGCTCGTACTTCCCTACAGCTCACAGAAAATATTTCGAACCCAATTTTTAATATATTTCTATATATTAGTACTGCTATGTGCAGTGTTAGTTAATTAATTAGGTCTGATGTCTGATGCGTGCAGGCAATACGATGTCAACTCAGTCCTTTTGACTCTAATAAAGTTTGCTCAATGAGCTTATTAAAGTTCAGTATTTTCCTTGGACTTGAGATCAGTATTGAAACCATTATTGTACATAGCTACTACGCGAACAAATGTTCCTAGTTCCTAGTTTGGAAATTATGTTGATTTCGTCCTCGGTATGATAATAATTGCTGATAACGCCGAACTCGAATAAATTTTAATATGATACAATTAGTCACTCATATGCATAACCTCCTATAGATTACCTGCGGGGTGTTACTTGTACAGGGTGTCTCAAGAACAACCACCGCACGTGTGTAAATCATAGTTCTAATTATTTCGATCAAAATAATTTCCATGGTGTTAGAAACTCTTGTACTGAATACATGACTGAAACTGGAACTTGCTATGCGTGAAGCTATGAAAAATGGCCCTGGAATCTTTTGATGGATTGCGAAACAGAATATGGAAAGCAAGAATTCAGGTTCAAGGGTCATTTATCCCTCTCCGATGCATCATATATTACACACTCTATTATACGGTCAATTGTCCCAGTACCATCCACTCTCGCTTTTCATGTGTATATCTGCCAATAATACGGATATGGAATTCAGGAGATCTAAACTTATGATATTTTCAAGTTGCGTTGTTTCAAATACAGCAAGAGTACACACATCCAGTGTCCAAACCCTTTGTCATAATTTAAGACACCAATTACTTATTTTACGATGCGGTCAAAACTTACCTGCTGAAAATTGGCGTTTATCATAATGTGATTTAAATACACGTGTTGTAGCGATAGCCATAAATAAGATAAACGAATTGTGAGCTCCTCCAAATCAGCACACAGCGCTTGATAGTGTGTACTTATTTAACATTTTGTCTACCTTGCTCATGTTCTGTTGGGTTTAACATCCGTAATAATTCTGTTCAATCAGTGTAAGATTAGATTATTTAGAGGCCATGGCTAAACCCTTGTGTCGTGTCTTCTTATACATACATGCGTGTTACACATGCTATATGTTTCATTGAAAGTAGGTATGTATACTATTGTTACGGAAGAAGGATGAGACAATAGTAATTATCGTGTTCAATGCACTCCAAACAGGTGTGCTTAATGTAAGATACGTATACTAAAGTATACTGTTGGCATTAACATCACAAATCACATTTAATGTACAAACCAAAAGACTTGTTTTACTCTCAAACCAGAAGTTTAATATTTATTAATGTTTTTAAAGCTCACAATCAGATAGTTATAGTATTCAGTTTTGAAGATTGTGACAAAACTGATCTAAATGTATCTGTATACGCTTACAATGATGCTACTGCATGAAATATGAAATGATGCATGTAAAATAATCAGACTATATATATAAATATGTACTAACTAGTTTTCTAAAAATATGAAATAAAAACTACAACATATTTGGCAACTGAAGGCAGATATACAGTATATTCTGTCTCAATTTCGGCATGTGCAGTTACCACGCACTTAAATTCCACGTTCCACCGCGGCTTGAAATATACTATGTAGTAATGTGCTTAAGAATAGGAGATGAAAAGTGAAGCTAAGGAAAGAGCAGAAGCTTGGAAGGATGAATAAGAGATGAGCGAGATGAGATCACTTTTTTATTAAAATTCGTGAGAACGGAGAGGAGGGCTGGGATGTATGCAAGTGCATAGTTGTGTGCATGGAGAAAGTCGTCGAGTGTCGAGTGTCATTTTATAATGCACGCCCACACATACATGAGAAAAGTTTAAAACTGAAATATCCACTGATTCAGATTGACTAAAAGATAAGTTTCCTTGTATGTTCTAGCTCATCATCCCTTTAAACCAAAGTCAATTTCCAGTTCCATACTAGTTAATCCACCATCACTTCATCACTTTCCCTTCCGGTCTTTTCATTTCCTTTTTTTGTGGATCAATTTGAATCAGGTAGTTGCTTCCTTCCTGGTTCCTTTTGTAAGGAAGGAGCAGACGTACGTTACGTACCGACGCATTCGAGGAATGCAATACTCACTGGAACTTGTTTCGACCTTTCACAAATTACGCCTGCTGAGAAACGCGCTTTTAGTGAAAGCGACCTTTCGAGTCTAACCATTATGTAATACTACTTATTGTCGAGTAAATTCTATGTAGTAACTACTGGAAAAAAAGATACAAGTCCAAACAATTAAATAAAGTACTGTAAAGTTGTATCAGATTTCCACTTATTTCATAATTGTAATTGCAAGAATCTTATTTCCCGCCAAAATGTCATACAAGTGTAACTTATGGTAGCCATAGCAAAATCCGTACACACAATTGAGAAACCACATTGCTATTCATTGTTTACTTCTGTCAAGCTTTGTTAGTACGAAAAGTATATTGCAAGACGTCAGTTGCGAATCAGCCGTCACAGAAGCAACACGTACGTGTGAGTCCAGAGCAAGTAAGAACTACAAACCCACAACCAGCCAAATCTCAGCTCTCAGGTTAGCTTCAACTGTATTGATTAATAATTATTATGTTTCCACGAGTTTTCAAATTAGAAAATGTAACGCGCGATTAACTCCGAGTTCGTTCACCTTTAAGCTCGGGGTTGTGGGTGACCCGTTATGTCGACATTGAGTGACTTATGTTTATGTACTCGCAGCTCGTATCCTATTATTTGAGGCAATGACGATGGGCCAAACGTCGAACAAAAAATTATTTTAATTGTTTTCAAATGAACTCTAAATTATATTCGTGGTTTATGAGATTGGAGAGACGTAGTTAGGCGTCCCGCCGCCCAAGCCTGACTCAACCAAATAATTGTCGTATGCAAGGAGTTGTAGGTTTGGGATTGAGTTAGGCTGGAGAGGGACGCTGCTGCCCGAGTGGCTGTGGAGTACCTCTGCCCCATGTCATCATAGGTCTGGAGTAGGTGGTTGTGGGGGCAATTGGCAGGTTGAGAGCCGGGTAGTAGGAAGGGGCGGAGAGCGAGAGACGGACGTCATCGGGTAACTTCCGCGTCCCCATGGACCTATGTCTAGTGGCTCCATCCATGCCCTCTCCCAGCCCGTCCCCTGTCTCCAGAACCCGGCCTACCCGAACCCCGCTCAGCCCGGCACTCGCACGGCCTTCTCATCCAAACCCACCTCCCACATTTCCTACACTTCTCTCCCTGCTGACCACAGGTTGAGGAGTTGGGCAAGTGGTTCCTGAGAGCGGGAGCTATGGGGCCGAGCTGAGCTGGTATAACGGAGCCTGCTAGACAGGGGGAGAGTAGTGCTGAGCCAGACAGCCACTTGCCGCATTCAGATGAGAAGATAGGGAGCTAGAGCGGCTGGGAGAATGCGGGAAGTGGTTGGGTGCTGCCCCCGGAGTCCGTGCCTGCCTGCATAGAGCCATGCTATGGACGTAGCTCTGCTCCAGCCTAGCCGTCCGTCTGTCCAAGCCTAGCGGTGGGGTTTTAGCTTGGGTGGGCTAGCGTCAGCCATTTTCCGTGCTCTGCGACAGGCGTAGGGGGAAGAGTGGCTCTATCACTCTGGCTTGACTCCACTGCTCTGCTGTAGGAAGAGCGTAGCGTAGACCAGTCGAGCCGAGTGAGTGAAGCCGAGACAGTGTCCATTCAAAGAGCGGTCCTGAGAGAGGCAACGGACGAGTCCCTCAGTTCACCAAGTCATTGTTTGAAGGCAGTCAGTGATCCCGTGCCCAGCCTCCAGTCCTCTCTTCCGAGCAGTCTTCCACGCAGACTTGGACGAGAGACAGAGGACAGCCCGCACACACCATGTCGGACCGGGAAGACAATGTCTACAAGGCCAAACTGGCAGAACAGGCCGAGCGCTACGATGGTGAGTAACACTCTTTGTTCTTACAACTACGCAGCTCAGAAAGGACGCGGGCCAGTGCAGAGGCCACTAGGCCTCCCATGGGCGGCATGTTCTCATAGCCCTTCTGCATAGTACGCTCCACTGGGCAGTCCCGCATGCATGAGGCCGAGTGAGTAATGGGCAGAGGATGGGCTGGAGACAGTGGGAGCCGGTGTGGCTGACCCGGCATGAGACCTAGATGAGTGGTGGACATGTCGCCGGGTAGGGAGGAGGCGGTCGTAGGCCCTGACCCGGGATGGAGGGAAAGGAAGGTTTTTTTTGTTGTAGGCTCTTGGTAGGGTGGTTGGCATTACATGGTTACTAGGCGGTGCATACATAGATTGAGTCCTACGTCGTCCTATCCCATCATGCGCATCCAGTCCGTGCCTCTGCTGGTGCTGGGTGGGTTCGAGCTTTTCTCTGCTCTCTCTCTCGCTTCGCTCACTCGGCCCATCCATCCATCCATCCCTCTCGCACACTACCACATACACACCCTAGCCCTTCAGCCCAGAGAGAGGAAAAAAATAGAAAAGGACAATAGGCTGGATGGAGGAGTGCTCTGGTCTGCTTCGGCTCTGCCCTCCCAGTCCCTCTGTCGTAGTGCGGGAGGGCAGGGAGAAGGGGCTGGGACGGGTTGAGGGAGGCGACTACGACAGGCGAAGTCGCTGTCTCCTACCAAAGGTGAAATCCCATCTATCTACTCTATTATGTAATAGGTAATTGGGATTTTAGTGTGAGGGCGAGGTGGGAACGAGGACGTGATGATCAGGCCCATCGGTCTGCCGCTCTCATGACGACTGTCCATTCCTATTTCACCTTTTTTATCATCCTCTGCCTTGCATGACAAAGAGGGATCTCTGTGCAGATCGGCCTGCTTCCACGTCTCTCTGGGCCGGCTGACACTTTTGACGTCTTCTCTGATGGGACACTTTAGTAGTGGTTTTCATGGATTTCATTTGCGTCTGTCAACACTCTACGTTAGGCTTGTATTGAGTGGAAGGTCAGGTCTTTGATTCTGAGCGAGATGGAGAGGAAGAAGGTCTCCGTTTTTCTGTTAGATTGCGTAGGTTGAGGGAGAGCGGCAGGTGTTAGGCTAAATATCCTTAAGCTCTAAGTCCTGAAGATTCGCGAGTATAGAAGTCCACCCTTGCTATTTCCCCTGTATTTTATGCACAATGCAATTGGTCTGCGTATCAGGATTTCATGAGCTATAGTCTTGTTGGATTGGGAAACAAGTGGAGGAACATGTAGCTCTGACGTAGCTCGTTATTAGAGTGATTCACGGTTGGGTTAAGTGTTCTGGAAATGTTGGGTGGGACTTGATGCTCGGATATGTTGTGAAGGCATGTAGAGAGTGACAACGCATAGTCCATTTCGATGACTCCCCTTCCTTCCGACATTTAACTTCCTGTGAGAAAGTAGTTGTGTGTTCTATGTATTAGACCCAACCACCACACCAACAACTTGGGACACATTCCCTCGAATGACGATGTTCTGTTTTTACTAATCAGAAAAAGGAGAGTGGGCATTACTACGAAATTATGTCATTATTCAACTTAGCTCCAGACTTGATATACTATGTACTTCATGTGGGCTTGAGCTTCTCGCTAATTTTACTCCCGTTCCATGTTATTCCAATTTTTGACCGCAATTGAAGGAAATGAATGACTTGTCATTTTCTCATTCTGCTTTTGAACTTAGCCTGGCCTACCAACCTATCAGCCTACACAGTGTCGTGCAGAGGGCTTTGAGGCCATAACAGGATAAATGAAAAGCTTCATATGGGAAAACTAGGCGTAGGGTTTGATGTGATGCCAATTGGGTTTCTTGTAGTAAAAAATACATGCTCACATGCAGAATGGTAGTCAAGTAAGGCGGAATTATTGTCTAGGTCGTTCAGGTTGACGTCAGGTATTAAACTTAGTAATTGTCATCGGGTATACAATTTTTCCACAGTTTTATTGCTTATTGCTAAGAAAACAAACTCATCTTTGGCTGATTCTGCTAAACCGGCCGCTCTTTCTGCACAAGAGTTGTCAAATACTTACAGTGATGATGATGAGGAATGAACATGATAGCAAGAAGGGTTGGGTTGGGTTAGTGAGACGAGGCATGGTTTAGGAATAATTAATTCTTCAGTGTAGTTTGTCTGAGTCTTAACATGACGTTAGTGAAACAGAAACTTGTGACAAGAAAATTAATAATAACAAATGATAGTACAAATGACGTATTTCTTTCCTAATATTGAACATTTGTATTTATTCAGAAGACCTGGGCTTTTTGATAGGAGCATATGAAGTTTTATGTGCATATCAATCTACTAATTCATTACTGGTAGGTGTATAGGGAATTATGCATCATTGAAAACTACGTAAGTATTTCTGTTAATCTCTTCCTACACAGTACTCGCTTCTATGTTTGATGACTCTGCACTAGAAGCACTAGAGTAGATCCTAATTTAAAAACCAGCCTAGAAAAGTCATGTCACGGAATAAATAAATTAAAAATGGATTAAAGTTACGGAATAGAAATCAATAGGTTGCAACAGCTTCCGCCTATTATCATATGCGGCCCTGAGCTAGGTTTCTTAAGTTTTGCTCAGTGAAGCACGAGTGTTTCTTTACAATAAAAGAAGTGACCCGAAAGTCGGACATTCGAATTAAATGATGCATTTTCACCGTTTTGGCTGCTATGTAGTTTCTTGATTTCAATAAATACCCTAACATTCTCCATCATTAATGTATTTGTAGTGAGGTATACCTATGTAGAATTGAGAACGGGAATTCTTGCTGTATACGCCTTTGTCGTGAAACCTAGTATTTGAACTGTGAACTTTGGCTGGAATTTGTTTTGATAGACAATGTTTTTAGGGAATGAAAGGGGTGCGAAGTAGACGAAGTAATTGTGAGTTAGAAGGTTGTGATGTGAGGCATGAGTTGAGTTTTTGACATCCTAATAATGAGGTTCCGTGATGTGGTCGGAAGTATTAGGAGGATAGGATAATTCCATTTGTTGGCCTGGCCCAAGCACAGACTAGGACTACAAGCTGTGGAGGCTGAGTGGAAGGAAAGTGGAGGTAGGCAGGGCATTAGCTCTGAGTCAGTCAGGAAGTTAGTTGGAAGGAATAAAAATGGGCTGTTCTCTAGGATCCAATTTAGTTATTTATTAGTGGAAAAAGTAGGTTACACATATATAAAGTATATATAAAGTAAGCATGGGTTCCAGAGATGGACTTTGATGACGTTCTGGGCTGAGAAGGAATCTCAAAGGCTTTCTTTTCCCTTTCTTCCCTCGTCCCACTCAGAAGTGACTTGGGCGATTCGGCCTAGTCTTCCTCCCATGTTGACTCTCTCTCCTCTCTCAATTTCTCACTTACGCAGGAAATTCAATTTTACTTCTTCCGTCCAAATTGAATTGATTGTTGCATTGTTTTGGACTCGAGCTCTTTTTATGTAGAATCCCTTCCAGCCTGAGAAGAAGAAGACAGGAGTAGGTATAGGTTATGTGGTGGGCAGAAGAGACTTTAGACTCATTTGCTCCGATTTTACGATCCACTCTGGTTAATCGAGAGAGTGTTTGGGCAGGGCGTGGAGGAAGGGACAAAGGTGGAGTTGTAATGGAATGGAGTCATGAGGACAGGAGGGTGACGATGGAAGTGGACGATCCGAATTAGTAGAGTGGTGGAGATGCGTTGGGTGATTTGGCCTAGAGGTAGGCTTGCTCATGTTTTATGCAAACACCACAGCGCGCCCAAACCTTTGTTTCGGTCCTACACAACTTCTAATAGTTTTGTGGTTGAGCAATTTCTACCATCATCGCTTATCCCATCATCCTGAGAAGGCTCTAAGCTGCTATAATGGTGTAATGAGACGTTTACGAAAGACAGAACACACTGAACTTGCTTAGTTGCTCTTTGCCTACATTTCTCTATCTGAGTCATCAGTTGCACTTGGTAGGTTTAAGCTAACGTGGGATTTGGGACTGAGTCTCATCTGACGGTTGGTCACGTTAACTACTCATACTACTACACATGACAATCTGCAGGGTGTTTCACAAGTACAGTACATTGCCAGTACCTAATGGAGAACTAATATGTAAAGTACGGAGCCGGCGGCCGCTGAGCGTAGGTTTAAATGAGCTTCCATTTGAGCGATCTTAGTCAGGCATTAGTTAGTAGGGACTCTGGCCGGCTACGAACATGTCCCATTGTGACATTGGTAACACCCTGTATATATACCTTATGTAAGTAGTAACTATGAATTTTATTACAGTCTAGATAATAGTATTCTGCACTGAACTTCATGCCTCTTTCTATTCTTCTAGCAAAAAGTTCTTGCAGGCATCATACCAGTAGTAGTGGTTGTAGTAGTGGTTCTCCAGGAGTGAAAAAAGCGTGTATGTATTGGAATTATCGATTTACTTGTCGCAGGCGCACGTCTGAGTCAGCTTAACTACACTTGCATTATCCTACCGCCTTTCTGTTCTCCATTCTGCGTGGCTCCGCTACTCACTTGTGCCGTGGAGTGCTGGAGCTTCCGATCCTCTGCCACTGATGTTTATTACATGGAACCAGATGTGATGAGATGAGGAAGTGCATTTAGCTGTTTATATCTAGAGGCTGGCTATTGGAGAGTCTCTGGACGCCAGCAACTCCTCGCTCCGTTCAATCTAAGGAAGAAAGTTGCCTTTCTCTTAGCACTCGCATTCTAAAAGGGCAGGATTTCCGGAGTGCGGTTAAATCTTTGTAGCTAGCTAGGGAAAGGCAAAGTAGGAGAAAGGCACGGAAGAGTGACTACTGAGCTCAAATGAGGAGAATGTGGAAAACCTAATTGAAATCCTACATCCTGCCTTCCTGCATGGAATATAAATGGAATGCACCATTTTTGTTCATACTTAAGACCTTAATTCCAAACGGATGAAAAGTTCCTAACAAGTTTTTAACTAGTCTCGGTCAAGTCAAATTAATTCATGGCATCTTTTAAATTAAGTCGGAGCATTAAAACACACGCTCGTCTGTCTAGTCGGCTGTCATTGGTTGGACCCAACTCATTTTGTTTTCTCTCCTCCGGTGCTAAAATATTGGGTGAGAGAAAGAGGTTAAAAGTTTGCAAAGTGGGAAGGCGCCTATCCTTATGTTTAGGATTAGAAACAAAAGAGCTTCAGCCCAGCTCGGAAGTAGGGCAGAGAGATGAGCCGATAGGATTACGTGGTGGTAGGCGAAGGAGATGAAGATAAGGAAAGCCTAGAAAATCATGCATGCATGCGAAGTGGAACCGCAGCGCAGTCCGCACTGGTGATGCTAATTTAATAATGATCTTTGACTTGATTATTTTCTCAGAAATGGTCGAAGCCATGAAGAAGGTTGCGAGTTTGGACGTTGAGCTCACAGTTGAGGAGAGAAATCTGCTCTCTGTAGCTTACAAAAATGTGATCGGAGCTCGACGGGCTTCGTGGAGAATTATCTCATCTATTGAGCAGAAGGAAGAGAGCAAAGGTGGGGATGAGAAGCTTGAGATGATTCGTCAATATCGGGCTCAAGTAAGATTACCAAGAAAAATATTCCATGCCTTAACCAAAGCCTTTAGTCTCCTCCATTCCATCATGTCGATCGAGATCTTGGGCCTAGAACTAATCCGCCTTTCTTACTTTTCACCAGGTGGAGAAAGAGTTGAAGGAAATTTGTTCCGATATTTTGAATGTCTTGGACAAACACCTCATTGCGAACGCTAGTACTGGAGAGTCCAAAGTTTTCTACTACAAGATGTAAGATTTTGTTGTGCTAATGTATCCCTTTATATCCCTTGTGAGATTGTCTGGAGTGCTTGACTTAACCGTTGACTTCTTTTTGAATTGCAGGAAGGGGGATTACCATCGTTACTTGGCAGAATTTGCAACAGCTGCTGACCGGAAGGAAGCCGCTGAGAATTCATTGGTTGCGTACAAGGCTGCAAGTGACATTGCGATGTCTGAATTGGCTCCGACTCACCCAATCCGTCTTGGTTTGGCTCTGAACTTCTCCGTGTTCTATTATGAGATCTTGAACTCGGCTGAGCGGGCTTGTCGTCTGGCGAAAGCTGCTTTTGATGATGCTATCGCTGAGTTGGACACATTGTCTGAGGAGAGTTACAAGGACTCTACTCTGATTATGCAGCTTCTCCGCGACAATCTCACTCTTTGGACCTCGGACATGCAGGGAGAAGGTACAGAAGGTAAGTTTGCTCTTGCTATTTAGCCTGTTCTTCTATTCCAGTACCTGTATTGGTCACTTGCCTACTTGGAGTCCATCAGTGGGCCTTTGAGGCCGACGGCAAGGTTTTTGAAACATGTCTAATGGGCTTGACTGTGGTTTCAGGGGGTGAAAGTGAGCAGAAGGAGCCACTACAGGATGCGGATGATCAGGATGTCTCATAACTAACTATTCTGTGAATGTGTCCCGGTTGTTAATACAATTGGCCAACAATACAACCGAGAACTTTTCTAAAATAACAACCAAGAAAATATAACAAAACAAAAAAAAATACATACTTAAACTTAAATACTGTGAGATGATTCCTTGGTCGCTTGTAGATGTTTGTCTGAATGCATCGAATTTCTTGTGTGAATTCAAAGCAGAAAATACATGAAATGAAGATTTGGTACGAGTATAACTATGGTATTGTCTATTCTAATTGGCTGCTGGTTGTATTAAACTTAATTTGTAATATTAATATTCATTTTAGGTTTGTAAGAGTTGTAGACTCATTCATTACTAATTCACTATTCATGATGCAATTCTACTCTGTATATTGTACTATTCTGTATATCTGTTGTTTGTATTGTACACTCCTAGGAGCTTAGGAAAATAACGTACTTGTGACTTGTATGTAGTGACCTGAAGTAGTAATGATTGAGGAAGTGCATAGGTGCCAGTCAGTGAGTGTCAAAATTCAAATCTTTAGTGATCCTGCTCAGTTGCTACGCGTAACGTAATAAGATGTTGTGGACCATCACAAGACACACATTTCCGTTGGCTCTTTTCCCTCTCTCTCTCGACTACTCTTGCATCGGTCCTACCCTTATCTTCTCTACACACTACATTTAAATTCATTATTGGCTCCTTCAGTCAATCCAAGGGCTTCTTTCTCACCAGACGGACACCTCATGTGATCATTCATTTAGTAGACAACATTTTTGTCCTGGAATGCTTGATTCATTGCAATTGCAAACAATGAGTGAATTACATATTGATTACGAAATAAAAATTCCCAAAGTTTTTATTGTTTCTCCAAAAAATACAAAATCGTCTCTTGGCTCGAACCTCATTTCATCGCTCCACTACTCACACAGCATCCCGATTCCCGATCGTCTATTTATTAGGCTAAAACAATAGCCTGCAACACAACAAACAGTACAACAGGTGTGTCCTTATCCTACGCTCTCACTCAGGTTATTTCGTGGTCGTAGGCGTGGTAGTCTTTGGCAGGGCTGGGTCTTCCGAGTCCTTCTGGTCCATTATTCGATGGCGCTGCATGTTCGAGATAATTCCAGCCAAACTCGTAGTCCGCTTCTTGGCTCCGCCTTTGAGTGCCGGACTTTTACCCGGGCGACGTAGTGTTGGAGTACTCTCCTCCTCGAAGTCAAAGTCATCGGCTTCAGGCTCCGCTCTACCAAGACAAACAAAACAGGTCCTGTAGTTAGTTAATGCTCAGGGTCGGGTGACGGACGCAATAGAGCGTTCAGTAGTTGAGGCAGAGGCCTGGGAAAGGTCTAATGTATTGTACATGTGTGCATAGAATAAAGATAAAAGGCCTGTACTCAACATGTGCACTATCAATATTAAATACGCCAATTCAAACTACAATGCTGAATTCATTGTAGAGAGGAAGGAACGGTCGTCGTTGACACTCAAGGCTTTCTTTCCTAACAACATAATCGATTTTCCTAGATTGCCTTCATAAATGTATCTCCGTAACAATTCTCATGGTGATGTCTTACGTCAATTCTCAGAGCATGAAAGCATATTATGCCTTTTGCCCAATCCAGGCCAGAGTCTACGACCAAAAGAGTTGCCAGACCCCACCGAGCCACCAAGTCAAGGTAACATTTTCATTTGGGCTTTCAAAAGCCCGTAGATGAGAATTGACGTTTCGAAGATAGGCTGAAGGGAGCTTTGAGATGAAAATGAAAATACCTCGTCTCGGCTTTCTGACTCTATCAACTGGAAAATATTGTGTTTCAAGTGGAGCTATGATAGGATGATGTAAGTAATACTAGCGCTAATATCACTACTCCAAGATTGGGTTCCACGCTGTGCGTTCCATGTACCCACGCACGTATCTACTTCTATACACATAGATAACCAGTCGCTATACACGGCTTATAGTAGGACTACCTGGTCTTAGCTCCCACGCTACTTTCACAATTCACGTTGTTGCATTCCATGAAAATACTAGAACCTCCGAATAATCCGAAAATTAAGTTTCAGATGCAGACATTATCAATTCAGTATTTTAAAGACTAGGTACTGCAAACGTCGTTTATTTATTTATTCATTCTTTAATTTTATTTGTTTATTGGTACCACCGCACCCTCACTTTTATATATCGTAAAGTTTTGGTCTGCAAAATACATCAGATCAAGCTTGATGATAGGTATATAACAGGCTACCATGTACTTTAAAAGGTAAGGACTCACAACAAACGCACTCCTTTTAATTTAACATGTAATCCAATCTGATATCATGATACTGGTTTGGCATGTGGATGTGAAACAACGTGAATTCCCTGGAGAACCCTTTTTGTGCCGTCCAACGCAACGCAACGGCCAATAATGTATTTGAGGTATTAATAAATTGTGACAACTTACCCCTTGGGAGCATGCGTCTCTTCCTTTGTAGCTGCAGGCTTGACCTCTTCCTTTGGCTTCCTTTTCACTGGACATTTCCAAACGAGTTCCAGCTCATTCTTGGATATTTTCTCGTACAATACTGCCAGTTCTTCCGGATGAGGAGACCAATAGTGTCCATACTAAGAGGATAAATATAAAAATGTTTATAGATTGGAATAATTACATGCCCAGCTAGTTATTAGATTTACTGTTTCTATGCAGCGCAGGTTTAGTTCGTACATGCAATCAATTCAGTGGAAGCTGAAAAACGACTGATATGGAAAATTGAACTACACGAATAAATAAGATTTGATTCTGTTTTATTTACTAACAACGGTATCAGCATCAAATCAAGATATGAATATGCTAGTCAAGAATATTGAATACACAAGCAATACAAGCATGTACTACCATGTGAAAGGTACTACTTCGTGTAGTTCAGTGGTATAGAGATTCTGGAATTTCAGGATATTTCACACTTCATTTAACCATACTTCTGGAGAACTGAATTAATGAGTCTCGAAACGGTACTTTCCTCCCTTTTTATTAATTATTTACTGCATGTGAGCGCACGCTGACGTCAATTTACACGAAGTGAATTATTTATCACTATGTAGGTGTTACTTTATCTAAAACTATAAATCGACATCTCATACAGGAATACCTGCAATCAGTTTTCATTGGATTTAGCAATAGTTAATGATTTCATGCTTCATCTGGATAATGTACTTCCCTCGTAGCGAGCTACATTACATTTGTCTGACTTCTATGTACACTATTCTGTACTTACATATGTATTATAGTGCAATTCTGAATCGCAGGTAACTTGAAAAGGAAAATAAATTATACTTAATACAAAGTAGGAAAGCCGAACATGATTAGCTATATGTATGTGTAATGCATACTACGAACTAAGTACAAGTAGCTGATGTTTTAACCATGACACGATGTACTTAGGTACTTTCGATGTAATTTTTCCTAGCCCATTAGTAAATATATGCTGTTTTTTCTGACAATCAAAACCGACAATCTTGAGCCAGATTACGGAATTGGCACCACCTACGACTAGGCAAAAATATCCTGAGCTTAAGTTTTTAAATTGAGGCGTACAGATTTTGGAGGCATAATACTTTTCGAAAGTTTTAAGTCTCCGAATCCGAATGATAACAAGAACCAAATATGAAAATTACATCCTCGACGACGAAGTTGATTGGCTTATTCTCATTAGTTTTGATATATCATATCGGGGTCACTCTCAAATCCCCACCCATCAAGGCGGAGGCGACCCGCGGAGGGTGGTCATGTTATAATAACCGGGATTTGACCAAATATTGAACCTAAATACAATATCAAATACCAATAAATACTGTATTAATATTTAAATACGGACAGACAACTTTGATTCTTCACTTCAGACTTCAATCTGCAGGTTAGGCACACTACACAGGAAAGGTAAGAATGATTGATTTGAGTGCAAGATGAAACGTGACATGCTGACCTTGAGTTTCAACTTTCAACTCCTCCGTTTCTCTTTCAACTTGTCCGTATTCCATTTTAACCATGTAAACAAGCTATGCAGTTTTTGATTTCCCCTTAGTTTTGTGTCTATGCCTACGCCTAGAAGGTGAAAGACGTTCCAATTTTACAAAATTATAGTATGGGAATTCTGGACATCACAAATCACAATTCGATCTGAGAAGCCGAATTTATTTGAGTAACAACTATTTCGCATTTCTTTGTCTCTTCGGTTGATCTAAACGAACAGCGCAAAATAAGCATGAAAGTTAATATTCTGTAGTTACTTATAGGCGAACCATTAACTTAAATTCAGCTACGCCGAGGTTCTAGTTCTAACTGGAATGCCTGAACCTGGAATGTATTATAGTCTAATACGTATCCAGTAGTCCAGACTCCTCAGTGAGCTGTAAACATATTCTTTGTAAGTGCGAATATTTACTTGGATCGTATTCAAGTACCTAATAGAAAACCTTGAATACTGAGCACATTTAAAATTAGTAAGTTCTTAACTCCCTCCAAGCCAAATTATGGCGACAGTTTCCTTTATTTACAATTATAACTTACAAACTTATCGACAACATGGTCATATATAATCAGCATGTATTCTAAATTCTAACCAATAATTGTCTGTATAACCCCTCTCTAGAAAATAATTTGCAGGACTTGTGATGTGAATACGCGAGTTCCTCGAATCCATATATGGATTTGAACAACTGGTTAACCAACGCTAAACATGCTTCTTTCAGTTTGAACCTTTGCGCCATTTAGAAACAACTCTAAGCATTGAGGTTGTTACTCCTAAAGTATCACTGATACTAGCAAACAAAACCATTGTTACAATCATAGACTTAGACTGGGATTTAAACCCCAAGTAGGGCCTACGAATAGGGCCCCAGAACAAAACTAGAATAGTGAAGTATATCAATATTGACAAGAAGATGCTTGTAGTTAAGGCTACCATTTATTCTGCCGGTTATAAATACTAGAAATGCCTGTTAGAATAACAGATTTAGCAAAGTATAGACTCTGCCGGGTTCTAAATACCATTTAAAAAACAACAAATGTCGGTCAAGCCTCGTGACATATTGTACCCGTCAATATCACATAACGGTTTTAGAGAACCTAAACAAAACAAATGCAACAGATTGATGCGTAATGTTCGCTTGTTTGTAGTGTATGTATATGTGCGTATTATATGCATACCGCCAAAATATAATTAAGCCGTACTGTACGATCCATCCTAATATATTTATATAGAAGTGAAAATATTAAAGTACGTTTTAAGGAACAGATGGTGTTTGCAAATAGTATGTTATTTATGTTCTAAACTGATCTGAATGAGCAAAATCAAACATTGAGCCAAGGTATAAGGTTTTCTGTAATCTATATGTGTTTTGTTGAAAAGTCTGCAATATATTATCGTAATTATCGTATTATTTATACGCAAAAGCTTCAAATGAAATAAAAAAGTCGATCACACACGCAAGGCAGTGTGTGATTTCCAAAAAATATGGCCCGATACATCACACATGACAAACTACATTGGTACGGTACCGTACCAGTATAGTATAGCGAAATTTCAAGTTACAACTTTCAAAATGGATGAATCTTTTGTACTTATTTAGGAAAATATACTTTGATTTTAGTAATAATTTGCTTCTTCCGTTACCTTTAGCCAAAGCAAAACTGCCAACAGAGCGTTAGAAAATAGCTCTAAATTAAAAATTCGGTGTCAACAAATTCGCACAGACTGTCAACTATTGTGCATGTCATCCCAAAAAAAATACTGCTGTGCCTGCCTAGTAGGAGCACGTGCGAATCTAGGCTCAACGTAATACATGGCGCATGGTAGACCTTATCCTGCTAGCGTTTAATTTTGAATTTGCAGCAGCACCACAACTTTGTTTGCCCCCCATTTGCTCAACTCCAGCCCGTAACACCGAAGTGGCACGGGTCCTATGTCCTAGGACATAATTACATTAGTGGGTTTGCAATGCTACAAAATGCAAAATGGGAAAATGTTAGGAATGTGACTTACGCTGATCCCGAGCTTGTCCATTTCTTCTTCATCCGAACATTCGGCCCATACCTCTTGGGCATCTTCAAATCCGCTTGTCCAAGCTACGCTCATACTGCAGCCACATCCGGTGTATCTCCCAATCACCCTGCCTTCCCAACCTGACTTCCAACGACACGTCACACGTCACACGTCCAACGTCGACTTCAGACTACCGACAACTGACTTTGTTTTGTTTTTAATCGGTTGGATTCACAGGAATTCAATTTGTGAATGTGGTTCCCACTTCTTTTCGCAACATATAATTTGACTTTATGCTATTCAGCATAGCCTCCTGGTGCCTGAGACGCAAACGTGTAAACATTGTTGTAACATGGAGTAATGCCGATGCTAAGTATATACAAAATATCCAAAAGCAGAGCATTGGTCATTGGTTAATTAACACATTTGGTAGATACTTCTTGTGTACGTATAGTAAATAGAGTTTCGAATATGAAGTTCTCCTTGCGTAATTATTGTATCCAATAATTGATAATTGAATATTGAATTAAAAATTATTACCGTGATTTTATAGGCCTACTAATACATGGATATGAAATATGTATATTTATAGATAAATTTATAATCGCTTATGTTCGACTATATTACTAGCATTACTCAATCCCAACATTTTAAATGCGTACAAATTCACGAAATATGAAAATATTATTGTATGAGGAATGTATTTATATTTTTAGTATTTTATTAGGGTCGGATGTCGTACCGGAACTTCAATCTCTGAAAACAAACACATGCATTTCTAGAATAATGTATTTCTGGTGAGGGCCAACTTCAGAAGAATCCTGTCGTTCGAGCCGTTCGATGCGATGTGCTTCCATAATGCCGAATACCTTCATATTATTTTCACGTTTGCTGTGCCATATGATTTTTCGGTTTTCTCCCGAATCGCTTGTTATATGTCGGTCATTTCTCATATCTTATTACCAGTTGCAACTTGCAACTGCAATAATTTGCTTTAATACACTTTATGTTTAATACCAGTTTGCAAACTGCAACCTTAAATTAGGCAGGAATACAAGAAAATATTGGTTTATGGGCGCCATCTGTACAAGAAGTGTCTGAGCCTTCGAGACGGAGGTTGTTGTTGGTGATAAACTTTTCATAAGAAATCAACCTACTAGGCCTGGCTAGTACCTGCGGCAGTTGAACACCAGAAGGGGTCGCATTTTCGAGTCCTTGTCATAATGTCCACAACAATAATTTCCACGTCCACACCAAGAATGTCCACACTACAATAATGTCCTCAACAATAATGTCTACACTACAATAATGTCCACATGCAATATAAAGAAGTAGTACTTAAGACTCTGTCACCAAATCAGGTGTGCAGGGTGTCCAGCG